>UYWX01020554.1:0-38426 GCA_900622495.1 Hydatigera taeniaeformis | reverse complement strand
TTGGCAGCCTCTAAATGTCGATTGGGGATAGGCGGCCACCTTTCTGTAATCCAAATGAAACAACCAAATAGAATGCATTTCACAAGCATAAACACGAAAATTTGCAGCATCTGAAGTCATTGCAGTCACGTGTTAAGTGTGTACAATCATCAAACACAGGCAATAAAGTAATTGTTGTGTTGTTTGGTGCTTCAGGTTCGGGAAAAATTGGCCCAATGTACATGTGAACAGACCTTTCCCATGATCCGATTGAGTGAGGGACGCTATCTCTTCGGTGACAAGAGCACACAAATCTTTGTTCGTGTAAGTCTCATCCCCTCTGTCACAACAGTTTTATTATTATTCCACGCCTTATATTGCGCCTTTTGTTGTTGATAGAAGGCTTTAGTTTTCAGCTATTCCACGACAGAAGGTTGTAATTCCCCAGAAACTGAGGTAGCACTCTTCTCGTGGGTTGGGAAACTTGTCTCCGAGACAAAGCAGGGAGCAGGAGACTTGTGTGGGGTGTTTTTTTTTTCTTTTTTTTGGCTCACCATTCATACGTAGGCAAACAAAGCAAAGCTACTCCAGAAGAATAGTCAGTAAGGCATTCCACTGTCACGTGGTGCTGAAAATTTGCTTATGAGAAGCTAAAAGACGGCATGATTTTACAATTTGCGTGAGGGAAGAGTCGAAAGCCACGGAAATAGTGGAGGGGATTGGATGTTATCTGTTAATTCACATAGATTTACAAATCCCACATCTTCTTATTGAACTCAAAATGCCTATCTTACTGGGGCGAAGATTTGCAGTTGATTCATTGCCACAATTGCATCCTCCGTTGGAATCATTTCTAATGGCGGTTGTCCCTCCGTAAAACAGACGCTTTCAAATTTTAGGTTTGAGGCGTTATCATTGAACAAAACCGAGCTGATAGATTGTTTACATTCGTTGGAATACACAGGCGTGTATCACTTACAGGTGTTTGACACGACCATTCAAGTATTGCCAAAGTTGGTCTCATTCAGATGGCACGAGTTGTGTCAAAATGTTGCAAAAAGAGGTAGTAAAAGAAGGTGCTTCAATACTTATGGGTCTGTTGAAAATGGCTAGAATAAGGTGGAGGTTGATTGTGTTAACGTAGCCTCTGTCCGATGCTTGAAAGTTGGATTGACTGGACAGCTTCTACGGTGGTACTGCATTCTTCCTCGCCTATTTGTTTGCTTTTACTTTGGGCAGATTCTTCGAAGTCACGTCATGGTGCGCGTTGGCGGAGGTTGGGATACGTTAGACCACTTTTTACAGAAGTATGACGAATGCAGAAAGGTACAACAGCCCAGTAAGTATATATATATTTATATTTATTATTTCTTTTTGCCTTCTAAACTCCTCAATGTGTGTCTGTTTGCCTACAACTGCTGGGCGCTTGCCTAGTCAGGCAAATGTCGCCATGTGAACGTGAAAACACTCACACAGTCCACTTAGCGACTTGGACTATCAACGACTTTTGAATGATGGAGGTACTCAAGTCCACTCGATTGACCGGTGAAAAACTGCGCTTTATTTTACCGAACGGTGTCCTTTCTTCTTCTTCTCACTCTCTGCGTGTGTGTGTGTGTCCGTAATGCCGTGGACGGTCCGAGGTTAATCTGACAGGCACATTTGCAGCACCATCAGGCGTATGAGAGGGAAAATGCCCAAATAAGATTCATTCCCATGCATTTGTTTGTCTGTTTGTTCACTCCTGCCCACGTATATGTGCATAATTTTAGTGGGGATACGAGATAATTTATGGAAATGAAGTCAAAAAATGGGTTTGTTTTCCCATGTCACACTAAGGAAGAAAAATTTTTTTCCCCTTCTTAATAAGTTAACATTTACTTAGAGCACTTGGCTAAAACTTAGACATGGAAAGATTTCTCATTATGCTCCCTCCACCTCCAAAGCCTTAAGTGCGAATTTGGAGTGATGAGATCGTTTAAGACCAGACACGCGTTTCGAATTGGGTGTCTGGTTTTCTGTCCAATCTCGCCTCCATCGGTGGCAGGTACGCGGCCATAAAAAGGCACAACTGTATGTCAAACTGAAGGCGATTAGTACAGAAGGCTGACGTCTGCCCCTACAGTCTGCTGTCTGCGCCCTCAAAAGTGACAGCGTTATGCAATTCCGTGGGCGCATGTGTAAACCCCTTAGCCTCAGACTTGAAATTTCGCCTTTGTTTTTTTTTTTTTTGAGGTAGTGTTCAAGCAACTAACCATAGTTACATGTATCTCTGTGTTTGTATGTGTATCTATGTGCAAATCTGTCCCTGATGAAAGTGAGTTTTATGGCCGTTGCCATGGTAATTAAGCCTTACACATGTAATTAACTATCCATGGATTTGAAAAAGGCTTATTCATTTTCAGTGATGACTTCTAATTTCCTCTTTGTTAATTTGACTGTGAGTGTGTTTTCGCGTTGTGTTACTTTGTGGTTGGTTTTTGTTGAGACTAACTATATGAATGCCGTCTTACCAACTACTCTCCATCTCGGGAACTACCATCACTGCGTGAGGGGATCAAAGGTGTGTTTGCGAATAGTGGAAGGGCAAAAACTTGAGCTTATAAGCTAACTGTTGGATTGAAACTTATGATTTTTATAGATAGTGTCTAGGATTTCAACAAAACTCACTCCATTCCGAATCAGATCAATCAGTCATTGTGAAAAGGTCAAATATTTATTGTCCTTTTACCACAGACAGTCCATCAACAACTGACAAGCGTTCCCAATTCAAAAAAGGACATTCACGCTCAACGGAAGACGGTGTCTTGGATACTGCCAACACAGCAAGTCTTGTCAGTGCAGTTTCTGGTACCAGAAAACAGGCGACAGGGCTAAGTGATGAGCAGGGTCCTCTTCTGGGTGAAGGGAACCTCCAAGTGACAAAGAAGGGAAGGGAAGTGGTCTATACCACTACAGAAGTGATTCACAAAGCACCATCAAAATGCAATCTTACTCATCACTGTTCCAAGGCAGCAGAAGAGCCAATGAAGTCAGACAAGCATGAAAGCGGTACTGACGAGAAACTCCTCTCATCCACCTCCAGTATTGAAGATGTGGCTTTGACTCCAGTAATAAGCCAAGTGAGTCGCGTAGACTAGAATTAGTTGTTACGTCTATCACTTGTACCGCTGACGACCACCTACTTTCTCCATTTCTAGACGGTAGACAAACCAAAGAGGAGTGAAATTTCGCACACTGTTTTAAGGGACCGAATTGACAGTTTTATTCAGATGGACGAGGAGCAGAAAGAAACCCTTTTTGCTCAAAACGAGACTTCAGAGGAGGCTGTATTTGCGTCTACAACTTCTAGTGTTGAAGACCTCTCTCTCATTCCAGTAATTGATCAGGTTGGTTGGTTTGTTCTTTGTGAGTGAATTTTGCATTCGTTGCATAACTCAGCATTGGCGAACAGCCTGTAGTCAACCGGTCGAGCGTTTTGTAGCCAATAGTTTGTATGAATGTACAGGCTACCTATTGGTTGAAGCTTGTTGACATTATTTGATGCAAGCGATCTCTAGGACTGGTTTTAAAGTTTTAATGATATCACTCTGGGTCACAACTGACATCTTGTGTTATCTCATGCAGATAGCCAGCGGATTTGATGGAAACATTAAACCTCTCACAAGTAAAGAGCCTGCTTTGGCTAAAACTCCGGTAAAGGGAAGGTCAAAGCCCAACCCACTTCCCTCGCCCTACAAACCGGGCCCCAGTCCGGTTGTCCAGAGGATTTCCACCTCATCCAGTGCATGCCCTATCAACCGTCAGAGGGCTACATCAACCCACAACCTTGCCTCGATTGGGACTTCATCCAAGCCCAATTTGGGTAAGTTTTCCAGATCCACCATATCGCTCAATGATCCGCCCTCTGCTGTACGCACAAATAAACCCGTTGGAAGTCAATCCAATCGAAACGCTATGCTGAACAATGACAAACGTGCAAAGTCCATCTCCAATCTTGTACCAGCACCCAGTGTTAATACTCCAACACGACAAGATGTAGATGTATCAAAAATGAGTGTTTGGGAGCGTCTGTCTGCCAATGTGCCAAGGAATTCGACGGCACCAAAGATCGTTTCTCCTCCTGCATCGTCGTTAAAGCAGCAGCATCAACAACAAAACCATCCTCACACTCAAGGCAACCGTGTTTCAAATATGAAACGACGTAACTCAGTTGCTACACCAAGAAAGGTCACATGTTTAGAGGAACAGCCTAAAGTTGTGAAGGCTCCTGCACCCAAGGTGACACAAACTCGACGCTCCTCCGTAGCGAGGATGCCCGCAGAGGGCTCACGTATTCCGAGACCATCAAAAGCCTTCACAGTCGCAGAGGCACGCTCCAAATCGGTTGGATCAAGTCTCCAAGTCAAACGTGTATCTCCCACCTAGACACTGTAAAACCTAATATTTGCTCTACAAGTCTTTCTACTCAAGAGGAAATTAGTACCGACACTCATTAATCCCTCCCTCCCTCCCTCCATCCAGACTGTCTACCCTTTAGCATACAAGAGAAACAGCACCACTACTACACATTCCACCAAATATGCCTTAATGCTGCTGCAGTTGACTGTGATATGAACGATTTTCTCAGCACCTCTTAACCTTTAACTTCACTGACATACGGATGGCTGTACAGAAAGGAAAGGAATAGCAGTGACTCCCATCCATATCTAACCTATCATTTATCCGACTTTGATAATTTTTGATTACATTTACTGCATCAGTAAACATTATTTTCTGTTCAACTCCCTTCTTTTTGGGGAGCCAAAATAACAAGTCATAATGAAATAACTAGGATAGGGAAGGTTAATTGGAGTGTTGAGAAAGGTGTCCAAGGACGGCCACAATTCTGTGTTAACCGCTTTGGCGCTGTTGATAGAAGAGAATGTAGGCGTCCGATGTGACAACGCTCTCCTTTCTAACCTCCTAAAAAGTTGAAAGGAAGGCAAAA
This sequence comes from Hydatigera taeniaeformis, assembly GCA_900622495.1. Lineage (NCBI taxonomy): Eukaryota > Metazoa > Platyhelminthes > Cestoda > Cyclophyllidea > Taeniidae > Hydatigera > Hydatigera taeniaeformis. The sequence continues at coordinate 33,457 of UYWX01020554.1, read as the reverse complement.
GTGGGACTTTGTGGGCAGTTGTTGGGCGAAACGGTAGGGGACTATTTATAGCGACGTAAAAGATGGTGTGGCTTTAGGAGGAGCGGTTTTATAGTCCAATTTCTTTCCAAACCATGGCTAAGACTGTCATAGTGTACGGCAGAACGATGCAATCCTCAGAGGTTCTCATTTTATTAAGAAGATCAAAAACTACTTAAACACGCCTCGAGCTTGAATCGAGGCGAGGACAAGTCAATTGACACAAATGACACCTCGATGCACATCCATTTAACAGGTGAGGCGTCTCCTACTAATTACTAGAATGTATTTCTACAAGACTACTCGGTGCCAAAACGTCACTTGTGCATCTGTCTGATTAGAGTGGTACCAAGTCATACGATGTGCATCCATGGCTCAACAACTCACTCCTGTCAAAGCACTTGTAACTTTTAAAGTGTGATCACATGATAGCTACAGTTAAGAGTATGGAGAAGGAGGATACACCCAATTCACTTTGGATGCGCATCGAAAATTGCATTTGCTGTAGTTAAAAAATTGAAAAGCAGGAGTTCAGAGTGCTACCACAATCATTTAATGGAGTGGCATTTCTTGGTCGATGTAGTTACAACGTGCCTTGAGTGTATCGACGAGACAATAATTCCTTTGCAATTGTGAAAAGGGCTGAGCACAACTGTAACTGTTCTACTTGTGTACACCACTTCACAAAAACTCCCCAGATCCCCGAGGTAAGGGAATGCCAAGGGGAGCAAGCTTTAGGCAACTAGAATAACGGCATGGTGACGTACGGAGAACTGCGTGTCATTGACTCTGAACCAGTGTCCACCCTCATTACGGATAAAGGCGTAGTAGTGACCTTCGTCTAATTTGCCCGTGTGATTCACCACTGCGTAAAGATCGTAGAGAGTGTTATTGCAGTTCACATCCTTCGAGAGGTAGGCCCGCATATCCAGTGATGTGAGCGGAAAGTCAACCAGATTTGAGGACTTACGCCAACCGTGATTAGTTGCGTGGAACCTCTTGAAGGAGATCAACTATTTGAATGGAAATAGAAGTAAAAATCAGGCTCGACGCGTCTGTGACCAGATGGCTGTCAAAACTACAAAGAGGAACACAAAGATTGTCAATATTTAACAGCCGATTATGTATCTAACAACTGGAAAGATTTTTTTACATTGTCAAGCTCACTGCATCCATAACTTTTTCCTACCAATCCAAATTCATTTAGCTTTTTAAATTTATCGTCTTTTTTGTAAAAAAAATACGAATGTGAGCCTACCAGACAGAGTGGAGGGGGACTTACTAATACTTCTGGGAGTTCACAGATATTAGTGTACATGGTGAAGGACTCCTTTTTGTGACAAAGGTCGCATAAAATACTATCGCTTTGGTTAACAACCTCTTCCTCGAAGAATTTTCTAAGGAGGTTGGTCAGTTGAAGTGCATCTTTTGAGTTCGAACCTGTATGACCAACCTTGTCAATCTTCTTCCATATCTAGACGACGAGACTGTTACTTGGTATTTAAACACCTACCACATCTTGAGCTTGTCGATATTCATTGATGTAAACATCAAGACTCCAGTCAGCGGCAATGTAGACACAGCCATTTGCAGACGGTTGGAAACTCACTTTCTCTGAGTTGTACGGAATCGGACAGCCACGACACATTCTGTTTATAAGTGCACCAATTAAAATCCATTAATCGGTCTATGGATTCACTTGCCTATTCCAAAAAATAAGTCCAGGCAGGCAATATTTAATGTAGCAGAAAGTGGCAAAATTAGGTTTCGACATCAGGTTAGAGAAGACGACAACAATGTGGAAACAAAATAAATTTCAAGGCAAACACTGGTGACCTACTTCGGCCAACGACACTTGGAACACCTCCAAAGGTGTTTTCCCGTCTGCTTGAGTACAAAAAAAAACTTTTCATCACCTGGATTGCTAAAAAAGGAAAAATAACAAAAAACTAATTTATTAACTGCAAAAATTTTTTACTTGCTACTTAAATAACGCCAGTAATCTGTGCACATTAATTAATGTACAAATAAAATTAATATATACGGTGGCGAAGTTAGAATAGCAATGCTTGATGCGAGAGGCTAAACGAATATGAAAGTCAAGTGTGTTATCCATTATGTAAGTGCCCAAGACTAAAGAATATATGATTCGACATATGGTGATGAAGTATGAGCTCCTATTCGCAACTGTAGATATAACAGGTGATAGTACGCTCTTGTGACTATCAATGACGCACCATACATGAGTTTTAAGATTAACGAGCCTCGGGACCGCATGATACTGATAAGAGTGCTTGCCTGCACACACCTTTTACCAGCTAGGCCGTGTGCTTTGTAGCAAACGTGGGTAGCATAACAGAGGTGTGGCTCTACACCTCAATGATCTCATTGCATTTAAAACACATTTTAACTATGCATACATTCTAGCTGGAGAGGAGTAAGGCTTGCCTGTATTTTGAGGTAGAATGCATCCTGGTTGAAGGCCTATTGTTGGATCCATCGTTGGGTTGATGATACCTATTTATAGCCTTTTCAACGGTGTTATAAAGCTCCTTATTTGTGGTATTCAAAGGTAACAAAAGTACAATTGGGGAGCCAAGCACCTCTCGCTCATCCGGGACCTCTTCTAGCAGAGGTGATGATGAGGGAACCTTATAGTGGAAAATGCGGCGTGAGAGAAGCACCTACCAGTATCCGATTTTGTACAACAACCAACATTTCTTTGTCGATTGGCGACCCTGGCAGCAAGCAAAGAAAATTCACAAGAAGATCAACCAAGAGCTTTGGAAGAGAAGTTCAGTCGGTTAAGTTAGTCGAAAGTCCTACCTGGGCGACTTGGAGGTAGAATAAATGCCCAGTAATCGAATTTATTAACAACTTTTTCCTATTTTGAACCAAAAAAGCAAAGTGTGATAGTGATTTTGAGATTTAAAGAAAGCTGAAACGCATAGTAGAAATGGAGGACTCACCGACTCCGTAGAAGAAGGCAGGAGAGGCTGGACCAAGCAGAGAAGGAAATTAGTATTTGTATAATGAAATCGGGGCCAACAGCCAATACCCCTCATCTTGAATTGGGCAAATTAATGATAGGAAATATCCCAGATTGATAAGAACTTTTCATTTCTTTAAATGAGTAAGAGATAGATTGGGTAAGATTCTGTTAGGTTAATACAGAAAGACCTAAATACCGTGTGCTTACCGTCAATGCTTTATCATTGTACAATGCCAAAAAGACTTGATCCAACGAGCATTTGTATCGCCGTGAGACTTGCTGACGAATGAAGTTAAAAGTAATGGGTCTGTCATTTTCAAATCGTACCATCTCCGGTACTGCATCGTGGGAAGGTACAACTGCATAAACAATGGAAGTGCATTTGAACAGAGGCAGACTGGATGTCTAGATCTTTCTTCCAGAAGAGAACGTACCGGTGAGAATGATGTAACTAACTTCATCCACTGAAAGGGGTAGAGTTAGACTTGCAAATATATCAAATGACGATGAGTTGTGACGACACTCGTCAAATTGGCACTGGGATTCACAGAGCCCAGAGAATATACTGGTAATGGGCGAGTCATTGTTCTCACGAAATACGTTCTGTTTCTAAATGTTGGAATTGTTTGCAATAAAATTAGATAACAGGAGCAAAGAGAAAGCCTACAGAGGCGGAGAAGATTTTCTTGGTGTAGACGCTCCTTTTCCGATTATCCTCAGACCTAAGAGTGCCATTCTTAGGCGAAGTGGGCTTGTGCTTCAATTCCTCGTTAAGTAGGTCGATAAATAGTGTGAGAAATTCATGAGCATCTTGTTGTACAAACGGTCCAAAAGCGGGCATTTTTTGAACAAAAACCTGCTATAAAGAAAACACACACAGACAAACGCGAGGTGACATGAACCAATTTTTACTTAACTCCAACAAACTTACCCGCAAACTTCGTGGATTTACCCACCTTTCTTGTTTCATTTGGTCGAGAAGTTTTACGTATTCATTTGCTAACCTATGACAAGATAATGGGTAACAAAACTGACTGCCACTGTTACTTATTCTGGGGTGTGACACGCATTCGGATTTGGCGCTCAAGATAAGGTGTCGCTCGAAGGCATTGAATCACCGAATTGAAGTAGCACGTGTTGCCCATGTTTTTTAGGCCGACAAAATTACCAGCTAGGAATCATCAAAACGAATGTAACCAAACAGGATCTTACCTTCATTTGGACATTGTCCCAGTGGCCAGTAGTAGTTCTGTTGTAGGCCTGAAACGAACCATCCAGATTAGGAATGAAGCAAAAACAACTTACATTCGATAACAAATTCAAATGTTTTGGGGCATTTTCCGTAGGGGTCGAAGATGTCCGCACAAACTTGACTTGATGGATCTTGATTTGCCAAAAACCTGCCAAGCTGTTGACCCCCAATCGCGTTGGGATTGATTGGAGCTAAGCATACTCGTTTGGCCAGTAGGGTGCCACCAGAGCTGCCATCCCCCTCATCGTCATCACTGTCTGTTGTGTCGGAGCTGGCGGATACGGTTTTTGTGATCTGACTCATTTTTGGCCTCTGAGACGGAGAATCAGCACTTTCGGGGGAATCAACAAACCACAGGCGATAACTGTCAGTTGTAAGATCGCGATTGCAGTAATCGGTGAAGTTCCTGGCAATCGCTTCGCACACCTCCAAAATAGTATGACATCGTGAAAAAGCAAATCGTAGGCATTGCGCTGACAACTTTTTTGGAAGCACGTAAATACAGTCGGGGCTGAGAATAGAATCACGCTTCCCAGGCACAGAAGTGCTACGTGTCAAAATACTGGACTTGGAGGCTCTTGAGTACTTGCGCTCTCTCCAAGCTAATAATGGAAAAAGTGGTTTGCATTTTAAGGCTAGTCAAATTTTTTGTTCTTAAAAGTGAAGAGAATGGCAAAGACCACGTACTTGGTTTCAGATCAGGTTTCTCGACCCTACTCACTGAACGTTTCTTTACAGACCGCATGTTCTCACCTAACAAGACATCATATAAGATAGCATAAAGTAAATAAAGTGGTGACTTCAAATCATAAGTCAACTTCAACCGGATCGACGGCCGGTCAAGCGAACTCACTGGGCATGAATGAAGAGGCACAAAACCGCGGCTTTTTCGGTACTCCAGTATCGATGACTAGTCCCGTGGTGGGGGAGACCTTGGGTCTGCATCCTACGGTCCATCGGACACAGATTTGGAGGGGATGTAGTTCCATTGCCTCTGCCTCTGAAGCGTCCTGTACTGGTGCGTAAAGAATGAGATAACTAGGCGATAATTGACTCTTCTTATTGATACCAATGGGGTCGGTATTTATGACACTCTGGTGTTGTAGTCGTTCTGCCAGGCGTTTATCCACTGCTATGAATGGGCTTTGCAGTGCTTCCTCCAACATCAGATTTTCTTCCAACGTTTGAGCACATAGCTAAAAACAATGGACTAGAGATTAGTAAATTACAATGCCTCGTAGATGCTACACAGGACTCCATTTTGGGTGCGTAAAAGTAGACACAACAAAATTGATGATGGCATCTTAACAGCCTGTGTTCATGAGAAGGTGGGAGCGTTGCTTGAGAATTACAGCCATATTGTTACAATAGTAGGCAGGGGAATCACAAGTGTAATCGAAAGACAACAAATGCATATGATGGAAACTTCGTGACACTATGAGAAGCACAAATTAAACTAATAAAGTTTAGAAATGAGCTTGACAAGAGATTGAGACGAAGGCTAGTCAAGGGAAAGAAGTTATGAAAATTTACGGCGGTATCTTTACAGATAAGGCAAATTTTAGACTTTGCACATTATTTTGATGGTAGAAGAGGAAAGAATCATCTACCCGCACATCCTCCCTCGACTTTGCATCACCGCTGTAGAACGTGGTATCACCTTCTAAGGACGGATTCGACGGAAGGGTGGCACTTCTACTGTATTTACGTTGCTGATATTGATGACTCATGACTCTGCTCGCTTTCTTTGGCAATTTCTGCTCATGATTTGGAGATTTGGATTTGGTTGATCCTCGCAGGCGAAAATGGTGACGCGAAGGTTTCTCAATCGCCCTCTCCGCAACGCTAAATCTTCGCGTCCTCTCCGACGTCGAGGTTCGTTTTAGTGACATCGACGTGTTAGAGATAGGACTGCCATTGAACAACTCCTCGTACATCGAAACAGGATGATAAAGGTCGTAAGTCTCGTGGGGAGTGGGTAATTTCAGACCCTAGGAAAGGCAAATAAAAACCGCCATCCTTCATAAGGATCCGAGTTTTAAATTATATTCCCACTAAATATATTAAAAATATTGTATCCGATAGGGCTCAAAGAGACTGTCTTATTCAGTTGCAGTTTTATGAACATGTTAGATAAAATATTACCAATTTCAATCCTTCCATGGCTAACGATGGCCAATTTCGCGAGGAGATAATGTACCACTGACTTCCATGTTTGCATCTTTTTACGATCATGTAGTACAGCCACAATCTGGAATCAAAGCCCAACTCAAATTCATTAAGGCTTAGCATAATTTTAGAAGTGATTAGGAGCCTGAGAAACAGTTAAAAACTCACATGATGATCTTGCTTGTTTCCGACTCTGAAGGAGGAAGGGGCAATCCAAACACGACATGCATTATCTGTAGGAACAAATTCGGGTTTTACTCCCTGCGATCGTTAATAAATGAGAGAGAAACAAGGAGAAGGGACGTACTGCTTTTAAAAATTCGACAAAATGCAGAAATGTTGGGTTATTTGCAGCCCAGGCCGTGAATTCCGAAAATGATGTACACTTCAACTATAAAATAAATCGAGTCATACTACTAATATCCGGAAACTAGTAGCAAGTTAAACTTCACATAAAATATAAAGGTAACGGAGTTTCGCAATTAAAAGCAAAATGGTTATGCTTAAAAACTCACAACTTCGGACATCTTACTAGAGGGTTCGTGTAGAACCTGCAATGAGATGATAAAAACTTGACTCAGTGAAATTCCATCACCTTTCAGGCAGAGCTAGAGATAAGGAGTCATTTGGGAAGGATTGTAAAACACGTTAGATTCAGGAACACTCAAAGTGAGAAGCGCTGAAACGTGAAAGACGGACGGAAAGTGGACGTACGGGTGGTGGTACAAAGTGTCGAAGGGTGGAGTTAAAGTCGGTGGAATTAAAAGATGCCTCGTCCTGGGTTTGTGAAGAAAACATCTGAAAAATACCTTTAGACAAGGCGAATAAGCGCCTAAGTAATAAAGCCAATTAGCTATCAGAGCTAACTATGATTCCTAATCTTGGTGCACAAAGACATTTGCTTTATATAATTGTCACTCAAAGTCTTACTTCAGATAAACCACCACTTTCTAAGATTTATTAAATAAATTTTAAAAGCAGCAAAAGAATAAACATACGCCTCTTAGAGTCAGCCTTATTTGCTCGAGGTAGAAAGTTGAGTCCATTGTAAAATTCCATTTCATCAATGTACCCATCGTTGTTGACATCAAAATACTTGAAGAGGCCTACCATCACGTGAATTAAGTTTCTGGCAAAGATAAAAGCATTTTACCAGCTATAAAAGAATCTGGAAAGAAATCAGTAAGGCTTTCGCGGAAAGACGATTGGTCAATCAAATTCTTGTCACACGTAGCAATGCGCTTGAATTCCAAAGATACTTCTCTAAGGGTCTCCTCATCAACTACTGAATTAGCTTTACTCAAATTAACTTACTGCCAGTTGAAATTGACATGATGCGAGCCTTTGATGGAAGGTTTAATGCTCTTGACGCAAGAGTAAAATTCAAGCCTAACAGCCATGTGGACATATTTGTGGCTGCAGGACTTCGCGTAAACAGCTCATTCAATCGATCATAGGAAAGAACATCCTAAACACGCACAGCAAAGATTATGAAGCGAATAGGATAAGGTTACTTTCTTGATGAGAGAACCCAATTTTTCTACTGACCACTCCTCCTGTTCAAGGATCTCTCTGAAATCATCCAAGCTCACATGGAGGTGACCAAACGTGTAATAGCGGGAAAGGGCTTAATTTCGAAGACTCCAAAAATACCGAAATTGCAGTTACCTCGTATCTTGTCTTGTTGGGTGCCATTTAGAAGAAAGCGAAAAAATTGTTTTAATGTCTTTAGGTTTACTTCAGAAGTGGTTTGCTTATGACTGGAAAATAGACGCTATGGAAAGGGTTATGAGGTCGCTACAGTTGACATACCTTTAAAATCACATCTGGGGCATAATGCCCAAGCAGATCAATGATAACTTGAAAATCCAACACATTGCTGTTATCTTTCAGTTTATCAAATATATTTTCGATTCTGGTCGACTGCTCCCGTGATACTGTGCATGACACATAAAAGAAAGGTACTTCAGTCAAATTTTCGAAGCACATCCAGGTGCATATCAAAACGAGATTTAAAAAAGAATGAGGAACATGTGTAGAATACATTTTAAGCAGGTCGGCTATTTCCAGAAGAAAACTTTATTATTGACAAGAATAAAAGTGGATAAAAAGGTAGTAGAGTTCCATCCACGCAAACAAAAACTGAAACTAAATTAGATCAGCCAAAAGAGCCTCAAAAAAAAGCTGATATACACTGCGAATAATGGGCTCAGCAAATGACACCTATGTTCAACGGGAAATCAGACATGTGTGGCAATTCGAAGGCGATAACAATCCGGCAAATATATAAGTAGCCATAAAGCAACTTGAGCCCATCATTGGAAAAATAGGGCTTACAAAATTTATGGCACTCAAGATTGTGAGCATAGTGACCTAACGTAGGCATCGTTAGTTGTAAGGACTAACATAAATGAGAGGTGTAATGCATCGATAAATTAGAACCTATTTATTCCGTGGCAAAATATCATTACGTTGGAAATCAAAAGTCGGCTTAAAGATGCAAAATAGTATAAAGAGCATATAACATAGTAGGTAAAAAACGGTACATTCACGCCCGTCAATTTCATCGGTGAAAAAATTAACCGGCTGCCTCATCATCCGCATCTTCATGGGGCGATTCAATAATGGCAGTATTAGCAAAGGTCAGTTGCAAGGTCATTATATTTGGTTTACATTGACCAAGTTTCGTGTATTGTTTAATTTGGCTAATCTTCGATAAGGCATATTACTCTAATTGGTAATTAAGATGCTATATAATGTTAAAATTATGTGCTTCGGTTGCAGACAGTTAGCAAAAAAATACGTGTCTGGTCCCTGTACTCGTGGGCTGGCCTTCGGGCCATGCTCATTCTCATTTGCTCTGTTCTCTTCAGACTACATGTATCCAGCCCCATTTACTGCCTTCTTTCACCCTATGGGAAGTCCCGGGATGCTACACTGGTGGAAGCGGAAAGCGAACCCGACAATTTTTCAGTTTTCCAGTGTTTCATGCACCTACGGTGTGGAAGAGACGCATTTGCATCGATTGTAGAAACTCGTTAAATCCCTCACACCGAAAGGGTCGAGACTGACGTCTGAATATGGCTTCACCTTATTCCTGTGCTCCACAGACAAGATATAAATAACTGAAGCGACACTGCCATGAACTATCTGGATTAGTTTCGTGTCGGAATTTCCCACACAAAATCCGTGTTTAAGTGTCGGAAATGACACTACAGTTTTCCTTGCATACGCGACAGTGGCTCATCCCGTTTCCCCTGAAACATATATGTTGTAGATCAGAGTTACACCAACTTTTCCTGGATGCATTTGATGATCAACAGATGCATGCGGCCCCGAATCTGGTTATCAGACCGAACGTAACTCCAGGTTCTGTTGGAGCTGCTGAGGAGAACAGGTACGGTTCCTCAGTCTCGTGTTGTATGTCGACTGACGCGTTTGGCTCGTGAGTGCATTCTTGTGGTACTGAATATGTTATGATGGCTGGCGCGGGAGATGTATGAAGAGGAGCGCCGAGGACGTGACTCAAAAAAGGAGATGGGCTGTGTAATACTTTGTTTATGTGACTAGCTGAGGTTTGGCGATCACTTTAGGATTTGTCTGGGCTAGCCTTTGGGCCATGCTCGAGCCCATTTGCTCTCTTCTCTCCGAAATACATGTATCGAGCTTAACTAATTCCCTTCTTCCACCCTATTGAAAGTCTCGGGACGCCAAAAGATGAACCTTAAAGTAACCGCCAGACATCAGATAGTCACTTTAACAGAGTATTACACTGTTGTCCACCAAATGCTTCCAAGACCAGATGGTGGAGCTCTGGTCCATAACAGATGTGTTACAAGGAAAACGGTATCAGACACCGTCTTGTATATAAGGAGAATCGTATTATCCCTTCCACCACCCATACACGAACTTAGTAGGGAGAATTTCGACAGGTAACTCTTGCAGATTGATTACGTTGGTGTCATTTCAACTGTTAATGGTGTGTTTGTGGAAAACTCAGCCATCATTCTCAACTCTACTATTGTGAATAGATCAGAGTTATTCCCATTCCACATGTATGTGCCTTCTCCACACCGTAGATATATGTACAAACGGTAGATTGTGTGATAGGAGTCGTTAAAAAAGTCGAGTTTGCTTTCCACTATCACTAGTGTAGCGTCCCGAGAACTCCCACCGGATGGAAGAAGACATTAATTGGAGCTAAATGCATGTAGTCCTAGGAGGGAAAAGGGACCAAGACTGAATTTGGCTCCAGGACCAGCCCACGCGCGCAAGGTACTGACGAATCTTGAAATAACCGTCAGACACTAGGTGGTCACACTAACAACGTATTCCACTGCCATTAACTAAAAGTTTTGATTTGTGCTGCGTCTGTCGATTGCCTTTATGATGATAATCATGACAAATTGCAATTTTTTGTAGTCATTCGCGATTTCCTGCCTGCTTGTGATTTAATGGTCCCAGGTTTTGTGGGAACCGGAAGACAATACCTTTGCTTTAAAACAGATTAAAACATATGCTTCTGTTTTAGGAGGCTAAAAAAACAACAATCGCACATTTAGATTTTTCGAACCTATGATAACAAATTCGTTACCATCGAACCATACCAGTTTTGTTGGCGTTCATATACATTTCGGGTGAGCTACGCACTCGTTATGGTCAATTTCACATCGAGCACTTGATTTCGGCGTTTTAGAACCCCACAGCCGACACACAGTGTACAGGTCTTGAATTACCCATAAAATCTGCTCAATGCCTACTGTAGTCGAAATCCACTATCCTTTGAGTGGAATGGAGGAGGCGCCAGGAGCATTGCAGCTGCTTGAGACTTCTCCCAATGCAGAGGAAGACATTAAGCTGGACTGCATTCAAACCATCTAAGAGAAGGAGAAATTGGTCTTTGGCTTGGTCCCAAGGTAAGCCGTGGCGTATAAGAGAGGGACAAATGCTCAATGCGACCGTCAGACGTACAAGTGTTCACACAACCAAAGCATTACAAGCAGGGTTAAGGAGCAATTAAGTGCGAATCACACAGAAAAAAAAGAATTTCGTGTATCGGCCAAGTAAATGGCCACTGTAGCATTGACCTCGCGTATCACCAATGTCGTAACTACTTTAAGGGAATGCTATCAGTGAAAATTGTCTTTTAGGCCACGAATCAGTTGCGAAAAGTCGATTAAACTCCATATTTGGCCTCTTCCAAGCAAGTTCTTTAAAACTAAAAGGCCAAATCATTGGTATGCTAGCCCGTGTGCAACCCTCCTCCTTCCTTCGCATTTACACTTTACCGCCTAATTACTGCATGTGTATTATGCGCCCAGCCTAGGTGACACGGACTGCTTGTGCTAGTTTGGAGTGCTCCACAAAAAAAAACAAAAGACAAGGTGACAATCACAAATATTTCCGCATAATCCGTACAGTGCTGGTAACCCTTAATTCCTATTGCAGTGTGCGAGTAAGTTAGATGCAAAGTTAGGGCTGGAAGCAGACACTCAGAACGAATGTGGTTCTAACAGCGAGCGATAACTCGAGCAAAATGCTAAGTTGGACGCATTTCCTTGCTCTATGCTTTATTCTACACAATTTGTCATACTGCCAATATGCCGAATAAAACGTCTTGCAAACAATAGATTGCTGAGAATATTGTCAAGTGGGATGTCGACAATAGCGGCAGAAGCTACGCAGGAATCTACGGTTTCCGTAACAACTACACGAGGGCAAGCTACTTCTCTATGGTAGAGCCTCCTTTGCAAAGGGCGTAAGATCGTTAGAGAACAGTTCTGATTGTATCTGCAAACACCAGATATATTTCATCAACAAGGCGACTTTAGTCAAAACAGCTGTAATGCAGACATTCAACAAAATTTAAGGTTACCTTTGACTTGTTTTTGAATTTAGGTGGCTAAATTCGTGGTCAAACACAATCAAATTTAAGAGTGAATTTTAGCACCAATTTTGCCTGTCTCATGGAGTAATTCCCATGCATTCTGCAAGTACGGAAGTGTCCAAATCAATCATTAGCCAATTAACCCACTGCTCACGTGTTCGACAACATCGCAGTTTTTATCACAGGCGGACTATGTCATCCTTTGAAAATGAGAAACTGCGATTTTTGTTGCAAATAAAAAGGTGTGGAAGTCGACTAAGCGAACAAAGGCTTCTCAGTACTCTACATACTTTATTCTGACGCTAAAGTACGGTCGAGGGAGGAAGATAGGACGAGAAAGGATATAAGCAAAAGGTGTAGAAGGAGCTGTTATTGACAGATAGTAAATGTGTGTGTGCGTGTGTGTTTGTGCACAATTCACAGGATCGACGAGACTTTACCAAATGCAAAAGCAAAAACGTTAACTGGGATGCGAATGGAGAGGTCACAAGGTGTCGCGTTTACCTATTTTGCTTTTTAAAGAACGCTGGGCATCGGTTGTGTGTGTGTGTGTATGTGTGTAGGTGAAGCACAGCCATCGAAGTAGTCAGTCATCCGAATTGCGGTGGAAATCCAGAGTTTGGGGAAGTCGTGAAGATGACGATGCAGATGTTGCCAATCGACACCAGCGGGTCCTCTCGATTCGCTAGGCTGGCACAGGACAGCCCGAATGCTCACGTGGGCTGAATGCGGAGCAGCTAAGATGCAGTGGGTTTCTAGCGGGATGGTAAGGTGAACAATACGGTAACCGAAGTTCCAAAAAGTTGATTTGTGCCTAAGGCATTTTAGCCAAAGAAAAGCAATAAAATGCCCCTTCATTGGCAAAAACATTGGTGTTCAAAAATTGTCAAACAAGGCGACGAGACGTCGAACCGAGTTTAGTTCTTTTTTTTGTGTTTGCTGAAGTAAGAAAAAAAATCCATTTCATTTCGAAAGAGATGCATTAAATTGGGAATAATTTACCAGTTTTATGTCAGTGTCCTCGCTTCTAGACCTTAGCGCCAAAGGAAATTTAACAGCACTTCACCGACCAGAATGGTCTCACGATGAATCACACGGAGGGTACATAGGAATTGCATTAATTGTCCAAAAGTCGCAGCTGACAAATGCAAGCGCTTGCCTTGGGAAACACCCAGGATGAGAACCGTTTTTACAAACTATGGGAGGAGAGTTGCCTAATAATTTATAACCCGTGGCCGTAAAAGTGAATACGCCAGTGCAAGTTTCTGGCAGTCCATTCTCTGACGCCTATACAATTTATTTCTGTTAATTGCCTAGACGAATCATTTGTTAATTAAAAGTTAATGACCCTCCTCTTTACAAATTGCAGAACAACATTGTGATTTGGGGACTAGCGCATGCCAACTTCTTACTACGCTTTCAAAAACGTCAAAGGTGTTGCTTTATGCTCTCCAAAAGTAACTTCGATACCAAGTGACAGCCAGGCCTCGGCATTTAGACGCTTCACTTGTAGCTACTAATTGAGAGTCACGCCATTTGCCTATAAAAGTCAGATGACAACAATTGCTTTGGCCGTGATACAGAATGCTGTGCCTTGAGCCGAAGTAGTTTTCGAGGCTATACTACTTACTAAATTACAACAGCGTCAAGGCTAAAGCACAATCATTAGATAGCGAGTGGTAAAAAACTACAAGACCTCGTAGGAATAGAGATAAAGTTGCAGTGTCTCTAGACTTCCCACTAGGTAGAAGGAGGCTTTAGGTTGCACCGAGTACACGTATTCCAAATGGAGAAGAAGGGATTGGACTCTGGCTTGGCCTGAAGGCCAGCCCACGCGTCGAGGCACAAAATGAGTGCCACAACGATCGCCAGACATCAGATGGTCACACAGACAAAGTATTACAAAAATAGCCGATTACTAACGCAATTTACTGAACATTATGGAGAAAAAAATTCTATCTACGTCTCTAAACGAAGTTTCTGGCTTTGTGTCTTCAAAAAAAAAGATTTTTTCCGTTCCTCAATTTGTCATCTTAATCCATCTCACGTGCAATATTCGCGCAAATGATTACTTCGTAGGCACCAAAAATATTTCGCAAAAAGAGAACTTGGCGGTTAAAAGTGATTAGTTTGGTAGAAGAGATGACAAATAATAACTATTGCAAACTGAATTGCGAAGGGAGAAACAAGAGTAAAGATTTAGTTTGGGCACATAAAATTTGGGTGTTTAAGTGTACTGGGTAAAAAAAAACGAATCTTTACCGCTTATTTGAGATGGTTGTAGGGGGACTGCAGCCCCATGAGACTCTGCTGTGAACCCTCGTACATAGCTAATGAGAGTGACATGAGCCCATCAACCTCACCTGCCTAAGCTCGAGTCCAAGGACGAGGAGGTGGGAAAAAAAAGTCCTCTGCTTCGTTAGCGAATCCGTTAGAAGTTAGTTCAACTACGATGATTCTACAAAACGTTCCCAGGCCAAGTGAGATGGGAGAACGGAAGGAAGGAAAGACGATGCGTGGCTCTACTTCCCATTCCAATCATCAGCCTCCTCATTCCCCACTGGGTAATCCACAAATTCCCTCTTAGCATCACTTAAGCTCTGTTCTCCCTTAACTTCCATTGAGGACAACGTCATCAATCGAAATTGTAAGCTGGCTCAGCTCTCCATGTCATAGGAATGCATACTGAGCAATTTGACAGTTAGAAGTTTGACAAGACCTTACCACTATCAAATTTAGGGTCTATACTTTCTGACATACAACTCTCACACCACTTTATTTTCAATGATTAGAGAAGAAAAGATGGACCATAGCGAAGCAGACAGGTCCTGCCTCTCCTCTCGAGCAGCCAATCCGAATTACCGCCTAGTGCAGTCTCGCGTGATAGACTCGTTGCTTCTCGTAGCATTTCAGAATGAGGTTTTTTAGTTCTCATTAATTATGCAATTTAGTAAGAGAAGAGAGTTTGACTATTTTTCAGCACCACACAAACACACACACACGCACACAGACATACTTGGATTGTGGACGATGTCAGCTGTTCTCGGCAGTGGTTGGTTTGGATGTGTCAGTGTCGGCGGTAGACATCACGGAGTCCAATTGGCAGTCATTCCCAGCCAATGTGGCTTCAAATTGCGAACACAGAGTGCTGATACTGCTTGCTGCACCGTCGACTGTGGCATCGGAATCGATGAAAGACCACTGACTACAGTCCTCATTTGTGCTTGGAATTGGTACTGTGGCGGGGGCAGTCTTTGAGTTGCCACTGGTAGCGCTATCTAAGGACCGCTGTTTCACTGTCAGCACAGGAGATGGTCGATGAGGAGAAGTTGAATTATGACCTTCCGATCCAGTTAGCAATGGGGCTTGAAGCTGTTCACACAATCGCTTAAACCTTCGTGTTGGACCTTCGAAAGAGACAGCTCAACTTTGCTTTACTTCGAACAGGATAGTTGTTTATTTTTTTATATATGTGAAAGTTTGGTGGAGAGCCAAATAAAGTTTGTAATTTTTGTACTTTCCAGTGATTACTGTTCCAGACTGATCTTCTCCCCAAACCATAGAGGTCAGTGCTACTACTAATTGGCTGGAAGTAGTAGATAGCGGTTGAATATCTGCAATGGGATACCGAAACGAGACCACCACTTCTCGCTAGCTCAGAGCTCCACTGCTAGCTGCAATGCTAAAATTGGAACGCTGGAGTGGATTGCGGAAGTGGTGCCACTCCTTCAGCACAATATGTGTCACAGCGATCTCCTTCCAACACGTTGTTCACCCATCCCTACATACTTTGGTCATTGGCTAGGAGGTGTTGGGATTTCATTAATGTCAACTGTTCTGTATGATGTGATTAGGAGAGACACGGCGTGCTACTCTGACAGTAATACCAAACAAAATTAATACACAGTAAAGAAAAAAAGCATTACAATGCAAACTAAACATGTTAGACAGTTGATCTGTGAAGGCGACCACAGAGGTGGATCCAGCACTTTGGCTGTCGAACAAATTGACTGAAACCTGAGCACCAAAGTTGCTGAGGTGGCTGAGACAGGCAGTGCCATAAAGTAACTAGCAAAACATCTTGTTTAAGCTGTCTTATACCTCCAATCTCTTATCCATTCTGTGCAGTTAAAATAAATATCCACGTAGAATCACAATTTAAACAGCTTCACAATATCGTACCAGAAAGGAGCTGAAAGCTGACAGCATACAATTCTCGATCAGTGGCGCCGTCAGGAGTGCCGCCATTATTGACAGCTGCTTGTCCAGTGGAGGCACGGACAATGTCAATCTGCATTTTTACTGGTCGAGCCAAAAGACTGGATCCGCTGCCAGCTCGATGGTATTCCGCTCGAAAACTGGTTGGCGAAAGGATGGTGTGCACTACGCCTGGAGTTGAGAGTAAAACCTAACAAAAAAAAGAAGTACAACAAAAAAGGTCTTTAACCTTGTGAGATCATGAAGGTTGAAAAATCATCAACTTTGGCGTTTACAATTCAACGCCATAATTTTTCGCCATTTATTTATGGACAATGTCCTTATTCCAACGCATTGAATTGTTCCATTTTGGAAGTAAACCTGGACCATCGGATGCCCAATGACAAATGTCAAATTGACAAGTAGCATAAATTTGAAATTGCAATGCAATTATTTGACGACATTTGACTCTCAGAGTGAGGACAAGCACATTAGATTTTAAAAAGGAGGAGAAGGAGGGAGCGGGTCGGAGCGGAGCGGGGTGGGGCGCGGGGAAAGGGCAGAGGAGGCAAGGGAGAAGGTCAGAGCGTCGTGTGTACCGCGAGTATGTAGTAGGCGATGTGATGGTTGTCAAACAAATGTCACAGCATGGAGAGTCTCTTTGCCATTCAATGCGACTCCATTTCACAGTTTGTGTACCAACACTGCAACAGAGGCGAATGATGCGTGCAAGGGAAAGGCTATTTTTGACAACCATCACAACAACAAGGCAAAAGACCTTATTTTAACCTAACTTTATATTTATGGCTAGATTTAACTACAAAGAAGGAGAAAAAGAAAAAAAAAGAACGATTGGATCGTTATTGTAGTTTTTATTTGCCCTCAGTAGATATCGGAGTCACACACTCCCCAAAGTTGAATCTTTCCAAAATGGCAAAAGTGAACTTCAAAGCCCATCTCTGATAGCTAAACTTGTCCATTTTTACTCCCTTGAGAAAATGATTGACTTGCATCATCATGAAGACTCGTTCTCACCCTTAAAACACTCCGAGACCAACATCAAAAGCCCAGCTTATGGCCTTGCAGTTACTGTAAAATTTTCACTCAACATAGCAGAGTGAAGGAAGTGGTACAATCTAGATAATATAAAATTCACTTTGCGTTGGCTAAATGCTCACCTCATTTTCTCGATACTACTGAATACTTTATAAGGCGAGTTGTTGCACTGTTTTGATGAGCGGTGGGAGAAAGGGGAGTCGTGTAAGTCAGTCATCTGATTGGGCAGTCAAAGGTTACCCTACGAAGGTTATTCTTGGAACAAAAGAAGGGCAGAATGTGAGGTGGGCTGATATTTGTTCGATGATGGGATCTTCTGGGTGAACTTTTTTTTAGCCCCTGCAGATCGAATTGTATTGTTGATGGCGTTTGGCCTTTCAATACCACCAATACTTTGTACAGTACTAATAAATCATTTTTTTTTCCACTGACCGTCTTTGAAAGGGAAAAATAAGTAAAAATTGGGCATTGAGAGGCTGCAGGTTTCTGTAAACTGGATCGTCCAACTTGACTCCCATGGATACGTGCTTTTATTCCTTGTCAAAAGGAGCGCAATCAAGAGATGACAGTTGGACTGTACTGAGAGTTCAGTGGTTTGGGCCGAAGTGATTTATTTCCGGTTGAGCAACTCGACTAAGTAAAATGAGAGGGCAACTGGCGTGCCAGGAAGAAGAGGCTTCACTTGCGCTCAGGATGCGCGTTTCTGTAGAAGCCGACACCACGAGCTCCATCAGAAGGTGGTAGACGATGTGTCACCTTAAGGAAGCGAGTAATCCCAAGGCCCTCATTCAACACCAAGTCTACAGTGCGACAAATTCACCACAAGCCGAAGGTGGCTTAATCACCTGTAAGACGAACTATGACACCTCTCAAGGTGAGATGAGATGCTTCATCTCCATCCTCACCACTGCTCTGTATGGCGTCTTAGTGATACTAATCCGAGGTATGAAAGATTAGCCACCAAAGGGCTACATCAGGACTCTTTTGCATTTCTACGTGTTAAAATGCATTGTTAAAATAAACTTACCATCAGACTTGAGGTACAAGGCTGATCTCGTCATTAATCAAAGTCTGTGATCAACTTTCTTGCCTTAATCTTTCCTAAACTAATTTTTCCATTCTAAAGCAACGAGCTGATGGTGGAATTTATTCAGTGCTTCAAGGAGGTGGCATTTCATTTCGTGAATGCGCATCATCGAGGCTGGGCAGCGCTTTGCCATTCATGCGTAATTCCACTTTCCTCTTTTTTTCCGGTGGGTAGATAAAAATTAAAAGTAGCATTAAACGAGAAACTTTTCTCATATCCTTGGCTAGAAAGGTATACACATGAAATAGTGATATTTGTGAGTGGTAAAATGACAGACACTTTTCTTTCTTTCCTTCTCTCTCTCTCCTCTCCATCTTCGAAAGTTGTATGAGCAAGAAAATATGCTACAGAGCTTTTCTTTTTTACCTACTTAACTGCGATCAAGTAAAAGGACGGGAAAAAATTCGCACCACTAGATGTAAGGTCATAACAACGAAATGGAGACGAAAGTCGAGGTTGCCTCGTCAATGACAGGACAAGGCCCGAGTGGATCCAGGCAAAACCTGTTGGCTAGGTGAGACGAGACCCAGAAACACATCTACTGCCATACATTGGTGCTAGAAAAGGCTACAGGAAATGACATTGTAGTACCGCTCTTGTTTTTTTTTGTGTTTCAAATGAACAAAAATCTGCTACACAAATGCCTTTTGATAAAACGTTCTGACAATTGAAGAGAAAGAACAACTCTGTTGTACCCACCGACTCCGTAGTACGTGATTGTTTAATGCCCAAAAAAAAGGTGCTAATTCACTGCACCTCAGGCTAGTATCATCAAAAAGGCCCCAAACCATAGGAATCAGATCTCCCTTCCTCCTCTCCAAGCATTTATCCCGTTTGAAGTCCTCCCAAAGGTCACTCCGCACCGGCGGAGGAGACAGGGCAAAGTGGAGTCCACTTCAATGCCCCTCCATGTCTACTAGAATAGCCCCATCCTGCACTCCACATCTTGAAATTCTACTTGTTAAGAGGTTAGTCAATAAAGTGGTGGAGGAGCGGGACTGTTGATGGAGTGGATTGAGATTGTTTACTGAAATGCGTGTTGAACCGAGGATAGGAGAGGCGACTAAACGAGTGAGAGGTGTAGCCTCCACCCACACTGCTCACACCCTCTCCACCTTACCTTTATCCTCTTTAAGCCTAGCAAATTTCCCATTTTCGCATTACTGCAATCATATGCATGCAGGCCTTTGTTCAAATCACACGCATCAAGTCCCTATAAACTCAACTCTGCTCTCATTGGTTGAAATAATTGGGACAGGTAAGGGTGGAGGAGGGAGGAAAATGGACGAGGGGGAGCAGAGCCGAGGAGAGCATTGACATTGATAAATTGACGTATTAATGCTAAATACATCTATGTCAGAAATGGATCTTGACAACTGCACCTCCTCCCTCCTCCACCCCCCTCTCCCCCCTAAAACCCGAAAATACACACAACTGATTTCAAACTGTCTTCACAACTTCAAAAATTCAATTTTACCTCCTCAGTAAGAGAACGATTTTTGATTTTCTTTTTTTTGTAAATCAAAATTCGAGTGCACTATAAATTATTATATTTTGTGTAATGCAGGGGAGTTTTGTGTTAAAAAAAAAAGGGAGTTCGAAATTCCTCCATTCCCCCCCATAGACAGGTATTAATTTTCTTCCTCATTAGCCAACCTTTTTCAGTCTCTCAACAGATATGGACGCAAAAGCAAACAAATTTTTCTTTCCCAACTGTAAAAGAAAACCCGATTAGCGATGATTCCGACACTTTTTAATTTACTACGACCTATTTTGGAGTCTCTTTCCTCCACAAAATTTATTTTATTAGCAAAAGGAAAGAATCCCATCCCCTAAACAGTTCCAATTTCCTCCCTGTTGAGGGCAAAAGGAGGACGAAAGCGCTGTGGATGGAGCTGAGGACACCAGCAGGATTTGTGAGATCAACAAAAGTAAAGGGATGTTCAAAAGTTCTCCTACACTCATGGAGATGGAGGCACTAGTAACTACGGTTTTAAGTGGTCTGTAAGTTTGCCTGATCAACCGAGGCAGTTACTGAGTCATTTAGATTTATAAAGGAAGAATTTGTGACACTTAGAGACTGCGGAAGTAGTAAACGGTGTGTATGTGTGTGAGTTTGGCATCAATTCTCTTATTATCCAGTGACATCGGTGGACAATGAGATGTGCAAACATGAGACTTTCCACCTCCGCTTCACCATCAAAGCATCCGACGTCGAAGGAATCGTCAATTTGTTGCCGCAAGGTCTACAGCACCAATAGTACAGGAAGGTGTGGCATTTAAGTTATGAAAAATGTGTTGTGTGTTTATTTTTGGTCCGATTAAGAGTATGGTTGTATGTGAATTTAAGAACCTTGTAAAGAGTTACAACTTGCCTGTGTTATCTCCGACTTCACGCGATTGAATGGCCTTCCTTTTACCATGGCTACATGGTTTGTCTCCTCTGGTGGCAGAGCATTCACTGCACATCCGTAATCTCGTCCTGTTCCACTGTGGACACTGCAAACATTTGACTGCATAACTGCAGTAATGGGTAAAGGGATGCCCGATTTAGTAGCTCCAATTGCCTTCCTTGTGGACAGAGCCAATCTGTTGATGTGAGCTTGTTGTTGGACTACAGCCCGAGGTGGATTCCTTGCTGGTGATATCGGTTGTGGTAGCGGTGTTAGTGGTGGTGATGGTGAGGCGACGGACTTCTTGTGACCACTTCCAACACTGCTACGAAAGACGTGACGGCCAGTACTCGGTGTGGCGGGTACCTTGATTGCGCTGACACTGTTGTTGTTCCGATGACTTGCCTTGGCACCTCCATTATGCAGACTGAGAGGCAGGAATCCATCAAACCATGACTTATTACTGAGGCTAAAATAAGCAAGCACCAAGTCTGCTAAGACTTTTATGGCAGAGGTGCCTTAGTAGGACTTAATTTCGGAATTCTGGATGCCCCTCCAACCAAAAGGCCAATTTACAGACTGAATACGCGACCTTGTTGTTTACATGAAGGTGTTGAATTGCAGCTAAGCGGTGCTCCCCGAGTAAGCTGGGAAAGAGGCACTGATCGAGAGTGCGGTGACCAGTGATCCTTAACTCACACTGAAAGCATACTGTGGTCAAAATCGGGGATCCAGCTAGATTAATCTTCCTGTTCAGGCTACCAGAACCACACTACCGCCCATTTTGCTTAACCGTAACAATAAACTAGGCCGTGATTTTGAGATTGGCTGTCTCACACTAAAACAATGCGTGTATAAAATCTCTCTCACCTCGTTTCCCACGTGTTCATTTTATCAGTCTCTTTTGTCAACAGATAGGTGCAAAATATGACATCAACTGATCCCTAGTATTTAGGATTTTTTAACCTCATAAGGCAATCCACTCCTGATTAACGAGAGAGTACACCAACTTGAGCATAAGTGAAGGCAGAAAATTCTGTCGCCTTCATTAGTGCCCTCTCCCACCTCCCCTCCCCTACCCCGACCCCAATCCGGAATAGGCAGACCCGTTCAGTGGATCATCTTGCATCCAATGCCAAGCCAGCCTTCAGTCGTAATTTTAAATTAACCACCAATGTGTTTGGTTCTCTTCCCATCCGATCATCGCACTCCAATTTGAAGGCGGTTCTTCCATCAACATTGGTTACTAACAAGAGTGCAATAAAAATGTAATTATCTCTCAAAACATGCACTAACCTTGACAAATATTAACTGCAGCTAGCAATAACAAGCTTGTGCCAACAGTAAGGGATTCATTTATAAATGTCATTAATACTAATGCTAAACCACTGGTTTGGGAGTGTAGCAACACACTTGTGCTTTTAGTTTTTATTTTACGAAGATGGGTATTGTCTAGCTGACCTGAAATTACACTTGCTTCTATCTTACCTCAGGATGCGTCTCCAACCCATTCATTTACCCACTCATCCCACCTCACTTCCGTCTAGTTCCAGTAATTGTAAAATCTGGTAAAGGAGTTTCCTGTAGCTGCAAGCTCTACCCACTGACGAGTAAATAAGAGGCAGAATTTGTTAGGCGATTCTTTTAGTGCGATAAAAATTGATGAATTAAAGTATCCTCGAAGCCATAGTTTGGCTACTTAGGTGAGCTGATCGGTCACCACCAGAAATGCATCTCCTCTACATCTTTACAAGACCTATGTTAATGAGCTTGTGACCGCTTCTGTGAAAGACGTATAATCGTAAATACTGGCGGTATGGAAAAACAAGACAGCGGTTAGAGCTTGCTACTAAACCACCCTTATTGAGGAAACCGAGGTGGGTAAACACCCCCTTCTTCCTTCTTCCTTTCCCCCCCTCCCCCCACCTCCCACATCCTAACGCGTCTCCACCCTAAGTCACATATGCAACGTGCAGGTCTTTTCTTATCTATTCATTTTACGACTAGGAAAATGTCTGTTTATAGGTTAGATGATAGCCGCATTAAATTAGCACTGAAAATACCACTGCTGGAGTGAGTGCGACTGAAAAGCGGTCCATCGGAGGGTTGGAGAAAAATATCCCATCCCATGGTGCTTCATATGAGAGATATGAAAGAGTAGAGCGAAAATAATCATGAGAACGTACATGGGCGAGACCTCAGGAGTGGCTGTAGATCCGCGTCGTGATGAATTTTTGAGCGTGAGTCGGGAGCTATACTCGACCGGACTTTCTGGTGGCGTGTTTGTAATTGCTGTCTTCTTTCGATGAAATCGTGGTGAGCCAAGAAAGTTGATACGAAGGCTATTGAGACGAGCACGCCAATGTTGTGGTGAGAGTGGAGAGGTGGCAACACCGGAGGGAAACTCGGCAGACCGAGCATCCGAGTCATTGGCATTGGAAGGTTTCTAATAGCAAAGCAACAAAAAGTTGGTCTTAGAACGGATCATTTTGCTTTCCCCCACAAACAGTAGCGCTATTTGTATTGCATTCCCAATTCTAGCAGATGCCAGTGGATGATAAATAACAAAAAGTCTACCGTTAATGCAATTTGTGTCTCCCCATCCTATAATAAGGGAATTAGTTTCGAAAGCCCTTCCATTCTGATAGTATGGAATGCACTTGAATGCATTTTCCACCGCCCACAGTTTTTATTCGCTTTACGCCTTCACTTACCAACTCCATTTTAATCCAACTAGGCTACCGTTCGCATTACTTTTGCCTAAATTAAAGTCCACTATGATGGCAACATTAAATTAGCGGAAGTTCTTGTTTGAAAAAATGAGCACCAAATGTTCTAGAAGGCTGGAGAAGCAAAATTTTGGTGTCTAGACATTTGAAGGCAAAAGTTTATTCCCCGCAGACCGTACAAAATGGTTTGATCACGAAGTTTTATCAATAGGATTGTTACTTTAGGGTAAAAGTCTGACCTTTTGCTCGAGATTGCGAATATCCACCCTTGTGGGTGTAGTTTCTTTGTTCTCCTCGGAGACAACTGTGGGTCGAGGTATGAGTGTGAGACTTTGAGGACTGATAATCTTCCTTAAAACGTCATCTTCGGCAGATATTGGAGTCGGTGAGTTTGGACTTCCAACAGGACCTTTCCTCTCCGCTGTTGGAGAGATCAGGTCTGTGGGAGTTCGAGTTGCAGTTTGGCGAATCTGTGAGAACCGATGCTGATTGCGGGATGGGGAGAGAATCTGACCCTGATGCACATTTGGATGCTTCCGCATAATCGGTGGTGCGTCCGAACGGTTACGCGTCGGAGATGAAATGATGTGTTTTTTGTATTGGTCGGTGATTTCCTCGATGGGACTGCAAGTCTCATAACCACATGTCCGCAGTTGACCTCTGACGTAACTCAGAGGTGAGCTGATTGGACTAACAGGCGTACTAGATCGAGTTTCGAGATTGGTGCTAGCTGATTGTTTACGTCTAAAATAATGCCACACCAATCCTTCATTTCCTCCAAAGTCAATGGCATACTTAACCCAAAATAGAACAGATTTTGTGTAAAATATATTGTAAAAAGACGATTTGCAATTGTACATCTATTACGTTTTTCCATGGGGAAAAAAAATTACTCATGTGGAAAAGGGAAAGTCAAAATAACAAGTGTACTTTTTAGGCATGACTAGTTAAAGTACACTGAATGAAATGGTTAAAGCCTCTCTCGCCATGTACAGCTTATATTAGCTTAGATTGACATGTGCCAGCATATCTTTGCGGGACTTCTCCTTACATCCGGATTCCTATTTCTGGCACAGCATAACATGACACCTAGGTGAAAGCCCTCGGTGTCAGCATAGAGGCATCCTTAAGGCGAAATGGAATGTCATCTGGTGACAAGCTACAACTGACTCAAGACCTCACGTAGCGAAAGTTTAAGACAATGGCAACAACCGCATGACTTGTGGTAAAATAGAAGTGGTAAAACCTTTCAATTTTTGTTACCCTTTCCACAGTTTGCACTTTTTGTAACAACATATCATGCAAGTTGAAGTTTACGTTAGCTGATTTGCAACAGTAGCAGCTTTTACGCTCTCCAGTTTTTGTCGTGCAACATTCTATGTTGTTCACTTACTGCTCAGTTTAAGGCAAACTCTAGTTCACCTCTTAAAGTCGGAGAAAAATGCCCGCAATTGAAACCTATCAAACAGACACGATCCACAGTTTTCTAAAAAATTAGGAATGAATAAGATAGGTGACCCAGCTCTACAGTTGCGACACCAAAACACCAAGGACGACGGCACATTTCTCCCACTTTTAGGAACTCTACCTGAGATACGAGGGAAAACGGGAAGAGGAAACAGTTAGGGCAACAAAGTGAAAAGAAAACATTAACTACTAAAGCTACGCTCATTCGTTTTTCAAAACTGGAGTTCTGCAAAATAGGTTTTTAGCCAAGGGTTTAAAAGTGTATGACAGAGGCCTCCAAACTTCCCCACTACATATTGAAGAGTTTACGTGATCCCGAATGCCATTTTGACATTTATCTTCCCCGGTTCCTCAATTTGGCCGCTTGAAACGCTCAAGACAACAGCCACATCAAAGTTATATTTACACGCTGTTCTAAAGGACGCGTTTGCTGATTCATTTAAAGAATAAACGAGCAATCCAGCTTTCATTGCAGAACCCGTGTAAGATTGTATGGACTAACTGCTTTATGTTTTTATGTTGTTATTAAACAAAACGAAACTTTAGCTTAACTACTTTTGCTAAATAATTGCAGTCTACTTAGTTACTTGTGGAACATGATAAAATTTGGACTGATATTTTAATAAAAAGCAGCTGTTGTTGGCTTACAGATGCTTTTGCTAAAGTCAAAACAGTAAGCTTCTACTTTTGGGGTGCAGTAGGGAAAGATCGAGTTGTTAAGTGCATCAAATGGATCCAATTTTGCGTAGAGGTGCGAAAAACGGAGCAAGTTAAATAGAGAGAGAGAGGAGAGACAGAGGCAGAGAGTAAATATGCTCTCAAAATGCCAAAATACTAGCGAATGGAAAAATAATTCAAGAAGATAAATTGTTCGGCATTTGGAGAATTACGCGCATATACGTGACACGTGAATACACATTTAAGGAAGTCCTAAAAATCCGCTTTTTAGAAAGAAGATTCACTTTTAGTTGGCTGTTAATGCGAGCAATTGGAAAAATCCACTGCGTAAAATCACCTGCTTTGGAGGTAGCTAACGTTCCAAATTAAAGTAAATCAAAAAGTGGCAAAAGAAACCAAATATGCTATCCAGATGGACCTCTTGAAGCCTCAACTTATACCCTCAGAAGTTGAAGCAGGACCTACATCATGCCACATCTGTAACGAACGATCGGAGCTCAGAGTACTGTTAAAGGCAATGAAAATGACTGAGGCTGGTCCGAGGCGGTAAATCTCACCACTTCCATCTCTCCATATCAATTGAATCGCAGTGTGAGGTCTCCTCTCACGCAACCCACGCTTATGATGTATCAAGGCTCGCGTTCTGTCGTGTTACACGATAGCTTGGATTAGCCTCACTTCTAAAGCCTTCCGTGGACTAATTCAAATAAAAATTTCTACCTCAGTATCAAGTTCCACCGGAGTAGTTAGATCAGCGATGTGCCTACTTTTCAAACTCTACAAGTAAACGATTCACGCACATACACATAAAAGCGTTGTGTGTCGGATTGCAAAGTGGTGAGCCCTACGTTGGGTAGCGAGCAAACTCAAATACTGCATTCGTGCATTTTATTTACTTTGCATTAAAAATCATGCTGAAATTTAAAACTATTCGGTTTTATGATACTCCCATTAAAATGCTATGCTAAGCTATGATAGTTAATTACGGTGTCACTTAAGCTCTCCCCAAATCACATCTTTCATCTGAAGGCACAACGCCTGGATCGTGATTGCAAGACGGGGTTCAAAAATTGACCAAATCCGGCAGCATTTGTGTCGGTGGATCGGTCTCAAGACGATGCGCCTTTAAATTACCCGTCCCCCAAAACCTCGTCGTCAGAGCATTTATAAGCGGAGGGCTATCCTGCCACACCCTCCTTGGGAGTTTTGCGTCAGCTTTTCCATCTACTCACACCAGAGCTAAAGCAGAATCGATGGACCAAAGTGGCTAAACTAGCCGTATCATTTAGCTCCCACCAAAAGGGGCATAGTGTCGAGAAAATGATTGAATTGTTACCCCACTACAAGGAGCCGGGAGGAGTAATCGTACCTCCTCATTTTGTCCAGCAATCCCTAAGCCAAGCGCTTACCATTACAAATTCATGAGAAAATTATGGGGAATTCATTGTTCTCCCTCCCACCTCTTTTGTGCACAAAACTTACAATTTTTGAACCGCCAGACCACGGCGACCGGCCAGTGGGGAACCCTCGCTCAGATCCCCCAACGAGAGGCGCACAGTTCCGTTGAGACCAATCCGCAAACTATCAATACGTTTGCGTGGTGGATCTTGGCATGAAAAACACCAACAAAGTGAGAAAGTTAACCTTCTGTCTAACTTTATAAATTTGAAATACTACTTATATGAGCGCCTCCTATTAAGCGTCTTTTGAATGATTGCGTGGCAGTGGTTGAAAAGAGGTTGTTCCGTCAAAAGGAGGGGTTGTAAACATCCCTGGATGTAGCATTGGTTTAATCGTTCGAATTACCACCATTGAATACACTATTCCCGCGATAAATTATAACAACCACTTTTCCCCTCTTTAGTGCTTATTAACGCATAAATAAAAAGCTAATTATAGCAGTTAATTAGGAATTTAACAACGAAAATGCCGAGGTGCGTACCAACAGATGGTGGAGCTGTGCTCTAACCCTTCCAATTTTCCTTACCAAAGGAACGCTGACTTGGTTAGGCGCAAGATCGCATGAAATGAAGATGAATGTGATAAACCCACGTGAGCGTAAGGATGTGTTTTGCTAACACGTTCGATGACAATGCAAGGCCACAACAGAGCAGTCCAAAAAGGCTCATAAACTTGCCCAAAGCATACATATTTATTTGCGCAACTAGATGCGAGCTGATTTATTGTGGCGATAAGTGGATTGAGTGTCCACTGGGTCAAAAAAATAGACCCTTTGCCAGATTAGGAGTATCAAAAAAAGGGGGTGATAGACACGCTCACAGCGGATTTGGTAATCAGAGAGGCTGACAAAGTCCCCAATTTCATCCCTGGCCATTTGTAAGGCATCAAATGTCGTTTAAGGCGCAACATGGAATCAAAGCATTTTTTTAATAATAACATGAGAGGATAAAATGGAGGGAAAAATGTCTTACCTTTTACCGGGCACATCCCAACTGAAGAGACATTGGACATAAAAATAGCAAAGGAGGAGTTATACTTTAGTATTATAAACAAGAGCGACGAGGCAAAATGCATTAGCGCTAAGAGGGTGTTAAAAAAGCAGTGCAAAGGAAAAGTGCTATTAAATTTGTACAATGAACCTTAAAGTATCGTCTTAAAGTAGCTTAGAAATCTTGACAAACCAATTTGCAGTCACACATGGGTCCTTCAAGGGGAAAGAGTTGACATCCAATGTCTCTACTCGCTTTTGAATGGAGTGCTGCATTTCTAGTAACTATCATGTCATCAAAATTGGGTAAAAACTGTTCACTTCTTCATACCTAGACTAGTTTTGAAGAATATGATGCCCGTCTTTTTGCAAAAAGAGGGAGTTGGATAAT
The DNA here is from genome assembly GCA_900622495.1 of Hydatigera taeniaeformis. NCBI lineage: Eukaryota > Metazoa > Platyhelminthes > Cestoda > Cyclophyllidea > Taeniidae > Hydatigera > Hydatigera taeniaeformis. The sequence continues at coordinate 4,692 of UYWX01020554.1, read as the reverse complement.
GCATACACACGAGGAACTGCAGACAGTGGCATCTCGTGCACATTCACATACACAGAGGGATACAAATGAAGTCATCAACTCCCAGAAGGGAGCAAGAGAGGTAGTGTGAATCACCGCCTCACACAAATCTACACACCCAAAAGCTGTCCTTCTGTAGCGGTGAATTTGCCTTTTATAGTGCTAAATATCCAGCCAAGTTAATAAAAGCCAGTAAGAAAGGGAGCAGCAGTCCTAGCCTCACCTGTAGTGCTCCGAGAACGAATTTCATCGGGATCTTCATAGCACGGACTCCTTATCTTCCGATCAAGCAGGAGGAAGTATATCACCTTCTCTGTATTGTGGCTAATCAAAAAAAAAAAGAGTTGGACAGATTTTTGGCAAATACAAAAATAATGCGCCATTCCTATTTTTTTAGGTCTAAGCCTAACCTTTATAATTTTCTGTAAAAAAATGAACAAAACAATAATGCAAAAAAGTATTCAAATGGGGAAAAAATTGGTTGTTAGAAGAATTGGATACAATCAAGCTACGATTTAATAAAGACAACCACTTGACAGCTCAAATAGCAGCGCATAATGACACCCCCTTATGGGTTAGATATTGTAAAATAAGAAAATTATCTAAACTGCAGTATTTATTTTATGTATAAGGCAATAATGTGAAGCTCGACATTAACATTTACGAAGGACACCTTTGACACCACAATGGCAGAGCGTTTCATACAAATGTGGAGATCTTAAATAGCATGCACCAAAGCCGCGGCCGATCCAACGAAATAACCTTTCGTAAAGTTAGGTCCAATTATGCAACTAATGCTTCCATAATGTAAACGCATGTGCACGTACCGTAGGATCAGAAAGTACATTTTTGTATCCGAAAAAGAGACTTTTTGTGTCAGAGCCGAGGGAAGCATTCTTTTATTTTAAATAAGGACTATTAGACTAAAATTGTGATTTTTGGCTATGCTTTTACTTTAAGAACAAAAGGTAAAGCAAGATAAAATTTGTGGCATTAGGTCTGTCGATTTACCACCACGACACAGACCTTCGAAAAGCAGACCGAGTACTTATCTGATTGTGTGCGCCTAAAGTGGATCAGTTAAACAAATGCATCAAAAGTACGATTCAACTACTCATCTCATGATTTTTATACAGAATTAAAAAAATTGTAAAGGAAACAGGCCCTTGTCTAACTGTACAAAAATAACCTTAAAATGGATCTGTAATCTGATTTTTTACATTTACATCGAACTGCCAAAACAAGGACAAATCGAAACTCCGCCTGGAAGGCAATTAAATTTATCTCTATCACGAAATCTACCGATAACATTCAACTAAGTTCTTAGTCGCATTCATACTTTTAGATGCCAGTACTCTAATTTTATACTCCACGAGGCATTGAGTGAAAAATTTTGCAGCTCCAGATGAAACCAAACAAACTGGAACTTCATCTCCTCATTTATTAACCGATCCAAAAATATAAAATTTATGAGCGTTTTTATGTTCGGATTGTGGATAAGTGCTCATTTGGAAATTAGCAGACACAACTGTAACTTTCTACCTTGTTTTTCGATGTACTTGTGAGTATGGAGGAATGTGTTAGGGGCTGATACAATGAAAAAGTGATAAGACAGCTTAATTTTATCACTATAACATCAAATTTAAAAAAAGAGAATAGTCCACATCTACCGGTCTCCTAGCTACCATTCACTAAGCGCAAAAAACGCTCTTCCATTCCCTTACTGTCGACAAAATGGTGATTTTAAATGACATTTTTTCAAAGCATTTGGCAGCAACAATGAAGCCCTTTCCACTACAACTCTCATAAGTTGTGTAAATATGTTTGCACAAAACAGTGATGGAAAATTTGCAGGAAGATAATCATTCATCAACGATACACTGAACTTAGCACTAATAGCCTCTCTGTCTGTCTTAAATACATTTCCCATTCTCGTCGGTATGTGAATATCTGAATCCTCGGAAGGGTGGCAGGCAACATTTAAACCTTGAAGAAGGATATCAAAGGCATCAGAGGCTGCTGGTGAGGCAGGATCTTTCCTCCCCTCCTCCTCTATGCGCTCTGCTTCCCTCTCTTCCCTCATTCGTACGGGCCAATTTTGCGGCCGTACAAGGTATGTGGTATGCCAGTTGACTTTCCTCTGTACCAACTTGTAAGAACAAGAATAGAACATTCTTTTGACGAAGAAAACTACCGCGAATTAATATTATTTCTTTGAAGAATGTTTCATGAACCGCTTCCAGTTGGGATGTGAACAGAGCATTGTTAGCGCCAATAGCATGAGTGAAGGGAAGTGAAAGGTGTTAGAGAGGATGAATTAAAGTGGATCTACAGTCAGATTGACGGACGATAGTTGTATAGAAGTAATCGTCGAGATTGTTTGCCCACCATCCGACAAACCTATTGCAAGCAAATTTACAACAAGCCATGAAGCCTCCTCCAGTCACGTGATAACGTGGATAGTGTATCAGCTACGAGCTTGAATGTACGCAGTTAACGCAAATAAATACGTCTACGAACTAAAAATGACGTCTCAATTACCGCTCTGAGCAGGAATTAATGACTTCGAAGGGACGGTAAAATGCCCAAAATGCTTCCGCATAGCTGCAAAATCCCCCAAATTGAAGACTATAGAATGGGATAGTTGACGCCTTACCTCTAGAGGTGTCACAATCTCATTAAAGTTTCAAGCCAAGGCATCAGACGTGTTGTCTGTGTGCTTTAATAGGAATTGGATTGTTGTTTGAATGTTTAACCACACAAAAGCAAAACTTACTAGGGTGAAAGTAGGGCATCGTAGAGTTTACTCTCATTTCTAAAGCACTGCAAGGAGGTCATAGTGGAGAATATATCGGGATCGACGTCCTCGCGAGATGGAATGATGGAGGTTTGCACAGCCTGAGACATTGGAAGTTCTGTTTGTAGCGGTGGCTCTTGGTCACTAGCAAGAGAAGAATTTGGTCCTCACTGTTAGTCTCCTTTGTCTGTAGAACTTCACATTTAAATTCTCAATCGGCAACAATATAGACGTCAAGATAGGCAGATCAAGCCAATTGCCTACGTAGGTGTTCTAGACGCACTTAGTGGATGGGAAAGTGAGTGAATCAGAGGTAGCGATTGTTCATGGACTGAACGACAAATGTGTTGAGGCACAGTTGAAGTCAGTTGCTTCATCTTGTCAGACGCACCTAGTCACACCGAATGGGAAATAAAGTGATCTACAAATTCATCTCCACCACCTCTCCCCCTTCCAATGCTTCATCCACTACAACCCAACCGATCACGGTGGGACAACGAACGGCGGGTGAGGCAAACACATGCGAAGTCGGTGTCAGTGTGTTTTTTTTTTGGCGTGGAGTGAACCACTTGCCCCAAAAATGAGTCTTCATCACTTGGTGGATGAATACTGGCAAGGTACTTAGCAATTTGATGATTCGTCAAATTACAAGTCCCACTTCACCAAAATATACACTCCCCTTTACCCCATCAACACACCTGGTGACCCACGAGTGTTCAAGGACATCCTTGAGCTACAAAAAAGAAAGAACGAAAGGTAAATCAAGCTTTTGTGATGTAAAATTCGTTCATTCTGGATGCGAACACCTTTTTGGTTGCATAAATTACGCACTGTTGGCAAAAGGTGTGCAATTAACAGGGCATTTAGAGGACAAATAATTGTTAGATGGTAAAATCAGTGGCCTGGTAACCAAACATACGGTTATCCTTTTCTTCGGATCCACTTCAATCATGGCTCGGAGGAGAGCTTGGCAATCGGGCGGAACAAATGGAGGAATCAAAAAGCTTCCCTTTTTCACCTTTTCCAGCAGATTGCGCAGATTTTCATCATCAAAGGGAAGAGCACCCTAATTTAAACAAGAGGCAATAAGTTATAGCTGTGTTTATAGAACTAGAGAACGATTATTTCATGAAATATTGAAGTAAACTGAATTAAAGCAGCCCTCTTTGAGACAAATTATTAAAAAAAGAAAGAACAACACCGGTAAATTAAAAAAAGTCTAACTGTTGGGAGGGAAAACACAAAAAACCCGCCTCACCCAACTTAAACACAACAACAACTTCTAAAATTGATTTCATACTAAAAAAATAAATAATTTGGGGGAAAAAGGAGAGCACTAATTGAGTTTTTAGTGAACCAAAGGGGAGGCATGAATTGGTGTGAAATTTGTCGCCTACCACCAGTAGGGCGTAGAGGATGACACCGCACGACCAGACATCAGCCATTCGACCGTCATACTTTTCACCCTAAAAGACCAAAAAACAGTAACAGACTTCAAAAATTATAATTTACTTACAAAAATGTTCACCTACAAAAGATTTTACTTGTCTTTAAGAAAGGCGCTTGCACAGCAGCTCCATTCAGCACTTTAAAAAAGTGGAGAAATAAAGTTACCACTTCTCTGCCCTAACAAACAAGGTATGCATGCAATGGGATAAAAATTTTGCTTTTTATGTGTGATTTTTCATCAAACAAATGATGACAATGCAAGACATTTGCATCCTCAAGTAATCAGTTCCAGTGAAGGCCACTCAAAGTAGGCGGAGGGTGCTGGAGTGACCGTGTCAAAAGCCTAAGGCCAATTTTGGCCCGAAAGGTAGACAAGACAGAGGTGTTAAACACTTTGTCAAGTCTACTTTCTCAACAAAAAGGACACG
>UYWX01020553.1:18649-31294 GCA_900622495.1 Hydatigera taeniaeformis | reverse complement strand
GAGATATTCACTTAGTTAACATGCAGTACCTATCACTTTACACCCACTTCAACTGCAGTTGCAGTGCGGGAACTAAGGGTGGTCTTTTATTGTAAACTGTATCTTTTGTGCCCGTAAGGTCACTGTACTAGGTAGACGAATTGTTTGCGCTGAACGCTCAACTTTGTGATAACGTTAATTCGGTCAAAAGTGGGTCTTAATCGAAGTTTCCTACTTATAACGTTTAAGCAAACTGTTATATTTTTTGGAAAAACTACTCTAACGAGAAAGGCATTAGCCATTTCGTTCTTCTTTAGGGATGTGGGTTGGACTTGCTACTGGCTTTTTCCTGACGGATTGTGTCTACACCTTTATTGCTCTCCGGACAGATTGGAAGGAACAGTCTAGGAGGGTGCGGTTACCATCATCCTTATAATGATCCTTTTTTACCTCGAAAGGTTCCTCATTTTCTGCTTTAACTATTTTACGCTACTATGCTCCGTAACATTATCTCACCGATTGGAGTCCCTTATTTAAACTGGCATTCAAAATGAAATTAGTTGCAGTTGATCCACCAAAACTCACTGTGATTAATTGCTTCTAAAGGAAATGACAAACTGGGACTCTGGCATTTAGGTCATCCTTCATCACTACTGGCTGTCTGGATGATAACAAAGTAGGCATGACGACTACGTGTCTCAGCTCTTGTACTCTTCTTTTTGGCGCCACTTTTGTGCGTTAGGTCTCAGATGCTTCCATTTGCTTCCCTTGTTTGCTCTATTACTTCTTGCTTGCAGGCATTATGCAATGTACGTCAAAATTCTGAGGGTATCACCAACGTTTTCAAAGGTGCGTCACATGTTTTACCATTGCAATACTGTTTTTTTCAATATTTCGATTATTCATATGTGGCTTCACATCTTGTAGCTGCACTCTTCAAACACTTTTTCTTGTTTTTGTACAAACCATGATTTTGTGAAGTGCCGAAAGCAGTTACCTCGTCCCTCAACTCATTGCGCAGTTTTGTGTTGATGTCCCGCATCAGTTAGATCAAGACCGCCTATCCACCCTAAAATTTAGGGAGAATTAGGTGGCGGTGGATTCTTTAATGTGGAATCGATGTGATTCCATTAATAAAGGCATATGTTGGTTCCGTTGATTTGTTTGAGATGTGACCGGTTGCGATTTCTTCGATAACTGCTAGTCTTTTCAAAGCTGAGGAAGAAAGCTATGTATTTATGCCATGGCCTATGATGCACTGCAACGAAATACTTTACTTTGCTTGGATGAGGCCAAGTTTATGCAAGTGTGCCTCATTAACTTTGGGCATTTCACTGTCGTGAGAGCATGACAGGAGCGTGTATCATCAAGTGGTTTGGTACGCAAACCTAGGTCAATGAATTCAAAGCTTCCCAGAAACACCTTTCGTAACTAGCCGCCCAAAGTTTTGTCAATCTTGTAAGCCTTGAATCCTTGTCTTTATCGCGTGGTGTATCGGGCTAATTAAACTGCTTGTCTACGTTTTATTGCAGAACCAGATAATATTGCTAAATGGCTTCGTGTTCATTTATGTTTCGTACTTTCAGAAACACTGCTGCATGACCCCATTCGAAGCAGATTCGTTCCAACGAATTTGGAGATGTCTATTGAGGAAAACCAACCTCCTCTGACAACTCATCAGTCAGATTACACAAATATTCGCTTTCGTGTCGCCATATTCGTTATCATTTTGATCTTCCTGTTTTGCAATCTGTGGTACCGTTTTTTCCATACTACGCCCTATTGGATGGTTGTGTGTCAAAACCAAACAGGTAAGAAACCAAGCGGCGAATTTTGTAAAAATCCTCCCTCCCATTTAACGTGGCCGCTCTAATTTGGTCCCGAAAAGATGACTAATCCCCAAATTATTGTATCTTTTATATTGCGACAGGTTTTTGTTTATTACATGATTTCCATCATTGCACACGTGCCTTCCCTTTAGTCCCTTCTACTACCAGCCTCAACTATTGGACAGTTACCTAGGTTCATAATGGTTATAATTACCATGCGCTTAAAGACGGTTGTTTTTTGCTAGTCGTGGATGATGCCTCAAAAGTAACGAGTCTATCTCTAGAATTAATGGTATCGGCCCTCATCAAGATATCTATGGTAGCAATTTGGCCTAAGCATTACGATACACCGTTTGATTGCTGTTCTTTGAGCTCTCCCGTGGTGGTACAACTTATTATGATAACAGAACATGAATCACTAGCTCATAGAACAATTGGAGATCTAAAAACCGCTTGAAGTTCAACAGAGGTAGCAGAAAAGGATATGCGGGAAACTGACACAAGTATTGATTGCTTGATTGTGTCTACTCAAGTTGTCATTGCTAAGTCGAGTTCGCTCAGTAGGTCAAAGTGCGTGTTGAGAGCAGGGAGAAATGGCTGTGGAGAGGAAAATGCTGGTGCATTCTGGGTTGAACAATTGTACTTTAGGCAGAGGAAGGTATTGAGGTTTGGATTCGCCCGAAGGTCGGTTCACAAGCTCAAGAGCTAAGGAAGTACTAACATATTTCGTATCGTAAGAAAGCACCCACGAATCAACCGCGCTAGTCATCAGCGCCTTCAGCTGGATTTGGAGTTACTTTCGATCGAACAGCCCCAATAGAGGTCGTATACATCTGTTGATCATCGATTACTTCTAGGACTGGATTTTTAACTCTAGTCTAAAACAAATGCGGCACAAGGGAAACGGGATCAGACAGTCCCACATACAGAAAGAACCGTCCTTTCATTTTCGCCATCCATCCGCAGATGCGGTTGGGAGAATTCTGATACGGAAATTCAAATAGCTCGAATCGGTGTGGTTTTAATTGGTGATATCATTCCCAACCCTTCTGTTTTAAAGGCTTCTAAGGTTCTCATCCTCTCTGGCTTAAATACGCTTCCTTTATACTGTGGGCATAAGCCACAAACAGTAGATGCTAAAGAAGGAGTCGTTAAAAGAGGTTGGATTCGCATTACGCCGTTACCAGTGTAGCTTCTCAAGAATTCCCACAGGGTAAAATTAGACATGTATTCTCTGAAAAGAAGGTTGTTATGTCCTGGGTGTAGCGTCCCGAGGCTTACAATGAGGTAGTAGAAGACATAAGTGAGGTTGAATACGTGTATTCCGAAAGCATTAGGAGAAATGGGGCCTGAGCGCGACCCGAAGGCCAGCCCACGTGTACAGAGCCCAGACAAGTTCTAAAGTGACCGCCAAACGTCAGATAGTCACATAAACAAAGCATTACACTGGGTTGGTTCAAATATCAGTCGTCTGATTTCTGGCGGTTACTAGAGAAATTGTTTGGTCCTTGTAAGCACGAGCTCCTTTCGGGCTAAGCCAAGACACCACTTATAAATCCATGCATTCTGCCAAAATTAATGCCTTCTTCAACCTTGTGGTAAGTCTCAAAGCACTACAAAAGCGTTATTTTGCTTATTATCAGCGAAATGGGACTTCAATTGTAAATACTCCAGAATCTGCCTCGGATCTGGAAGTAAATGGTAGAACGTGCTGTAAGTTTGAATATTAATCTATAATGTTACCATGTTGTTTAATTAATTTTATTTGTTCGTAATTTGCCCTTGCTTGTTTGATTGTATTGAATAACATACCTTGGTTTAAATATGGTGTCTTCGCTTTTGTACTTAAGGTCACAGTCGAGTCCGCGAGCCGCATAGGAGCCCAGCAGTTCTGTTGATCTGCTTCGCTTCTTACATTCTTTAGCTTAAGTCTGCTTTATCCACTGCAATATGGACAGTTTCTTTAACTGTGACAGTGTGATTTGGTGCACGACATTTTGGAATAATGACTGGCAGATCCAACTGAAGGATTTTACAGATGGAATATTTCTTAATCAAGTATTTTGTGAAATGTGAGTTATTATCAAGGGAATATCATTAGCCTATGGCTTGCATATTCTATCTTTGACACTGTATTTTTTTATTAATTTTGCAAGTCGTCCGATGCTTTCAAAACATCTTCTTTGAACATTGTAGGCTGTTTAGGTATCTGTGGTAGTTTCTCGCATACTCTAGCAACTAAGCTGACCTCTTTTTAAAGTCGAGATTCAAACCACTTTTTTGGCCAGATACTTTATTTTAGTTCACTTTTAAAAATACCAAGAACATCATTCTACTACGGCCTTTAAATTTGTCTATCTAGGCATATTTTATTGTTCTGATGGTGATGCTTTTTACATTGCAAATTTTTGATGCCCAGCTAATTTGTAAAATTACGTCGCCAAAATTTTTTGTGCTTCCCGTATATTTGCGATTGCTGCCTGAAATATGTAAATTGCCCACAATTTATAGACATTTCTGGTTTTGTTTTTGAATTGTTTAGTGTTTGTGATTACTAGATATTTTCTGTACCTGATGTATACGTTAACAGTTGGTATTTTGAAATACAAGTTTATCTAGGCTAAAACTTCCTTATCTGATCTTTGTGCGGAAATTCGATATCGCTTTGCTTGAAATTAAAAGTCATCATGCATTGTATTTTGTCTTTGGACACTGCTTGGTCATGCTCTACTTTTTTGAGTTTTCTTTGGCAATAATGCTACACAAAGGTTTTGCTGGTACAGAAATTTGCATTTCGTCGTCACACAATGCCTGCTTTTGTGCTTTATCTAAATTCTAATTGACCTATTTATGTCTACCATTGCGATTAATTTGGAGATCGGACTATCTCTAGAGGAGTAATTATTTCGAATAACTAGTTCTTGAAGTGAAACGCTTTTTCTCAACTGGTAGACTTTAAATGTTGGCGGCACTGTCTTTTTATTGCAAACGGCGGTCCATTGTCGGAATCTTATATTTTAGAGCCGAATACGATTGGACAGCAGTTGAGCCTCTTTTGAGTAACGCTAGTGCCTTCACGCGTTTGCGAAATTGGAAAATGCTTGTTAAAAATCTGGAAGAGTTTTTTATCGTAAGTTTTGAACAACGCCAGTGTGATATATGGTTCAGACCAATGTAACTTCACTTTCGTTGGTTTTTAGGAGGAGCTGCAACACCTTATGGTTATTGCACCTCCCAGTATTTTTCACATAATCTTTTCTCCCTCATCATGTAAGTGTTTAGAAATTCTCACAAGCACAAAACGATTTGATTTACTGTTCCATTCCCTGAAAACTGCTTGCTATCTTTAATGGTCCTGCCTAACTTCCGTTTGATTGTATTGCCCATCATTGATGCTTCATGCATATTTAAATTTCCAGTAGTCAACATTTCAACGCATTTTAGGCGCTGCGAAAAGTGAGCTAGAACGTGTTACACTCCTTTTGCTTCTTGCGGCTATAAAATGCAAAAGACGGGAATTGTATATCCGTGATATCATGAATAATCTCAGCACTGAAACACAAAAGGGTATAATGCAGTCCATAACCAGCGTAAGTTACACGGTGCTCACTTGGAGTCTCGAAACGAGTTTCTTACCAAAGTATGGCTTTAATAGCTCACTGAATATGCCGACACAACGGTTAGCCTAACCGGAGCTTATGAGCTTCCCTCTGGACTTCGGTACAACATAAGAAGGGCACTCTCGAGTCGAGTGGAGTTGTATTTTCTCGTACGTTTTATTGAACTTATTCCTTTATTATGAACGTCTATTAGTTGGCTGAAGAAGTCCTCCATCGTATCTGCGATAACTATCCAGATTGGACTCCATCAAAAAGGAACCTTTTCAGCCCACAACAAGAAAAACGACAAGAAAAGGATTTTGATGTTAAAATTTCACGAAGTCGATCACTGACATCGTCCTTAGACTTTGTTGGTCTTGCCTTTAAAAGGTCTAACGAGGCGAGACATGATGTGCTAAAGAGTCCACAAAGTGTGGAAACGGATACAGCGACTACCTCTGAAACGGGATACGAGAGTCGTCCGCCTACCGACAAACCTATGAGAGAGGAATTGAAGGAAAAGAGGGATCACAACTCACTCCTGGGTAGTGCAGAGATTCAGCTTGTCAATGACGGCGGGGAAAAAGCAAATGATACTCAAATAACCAGAGCTAAAGCGAAGTTGAGGCAGCAATCTTTGCTAATGTAAGACAAGCTTGCAACAATCTAGTCCATATTGTAACTGATAACCTCTGATGTTGAAAGTCACCAGAATTTCAAAGTTTGTAGCTAAGGGCGAGCAGGAATGTATCTATAGGGTGGCATATGAGGTTGCCCTAGAATGATTTTGTTCTTTACTCTAGTTCAGAGCAGGCTGATCAGTTGGAGGAGGTGCAGTCGCAGTTGGCGGAAATGCGAGCAGAGGTAGACCGGCTTAGGACAGAGCGCGCGCGACTGGCGGATGCGGCGGCGGCGGCTCGACACTGGCGAGACGAGGCCGACGCCGGTCAGCAGGCCATCGTTCAACTACGCGAATCTGAGCGAACTTGCGAGAAACTAAAACAACGTCTCGAAGCCGCTCTTTACTACCGAGTAAGAATATCACTTACTTCATCGACACAAAAATTTTCTGCAAAAAAATTAACAATGAGTGAATTCTTACAATCAAATGGATAGGCACCTTTCTTGCTACAAGTTGACGATTTACATGGCAATATTTTTGCATGTAACCAAGTTTACGGCAATGATTGTATTACTTAGCCGTCTTAAAATATTATTGCTGCTGACTTTATACCTTTGCAAATTGTGTGAATCGAGAACAAAGTAGTTTATTTTTTTACCGATGAAGATATATTAATTGTAGGTAGGAAATGCATGCACCCTATGGTGCCATTTTCGAAGCTACTTGCTCTTCTGGCGAAAAAAACAATAGACTCAGCTCGCTATTCCATGTGCTAAATTACAATTTTAGGTTCGGTGTCAGGAGCTTAGTGAAGAAGTCGAATCCTTGACCAAGGCACGCGATGCTCTTGAAACCCGTCTTTCTGAACATCAGGATGAGCAGTCCAAAATTTATTTACTTAATCAAAAACTCATGGAACAATCTCAACGAATAATGGATCTAGAGACGGTAAATTAGTGTTGCATTTTTAAGCGAAAATTGTTCACGCTTTACTTTGTTCCTTAAATGGTTAAAGCAACGCGGGAAGGATATAGAAGAGATCTGTCGATTGAAGAATGAGGTTACAGAGAGCCGCATCGATGCGCTTAGTATGTCACGGAGGAACTTGACTGCACGGAGCATCAGTCCCAGCTCTTCCGACTATGAGAGAAATGAGCTGTTCTGCAGATTTCCCAGTCTTCAAATTGAGACATCTGCGGCGGATTCGATGGTACTTCCTCCCTGTCGAAATGAAGCGTCTCAAACTCACGAAGAGCATGATGCAAACACAATAAGAATCCAAGAGGTGAACCCTTTTAGCACGATAAAGAATCAGAATCTGTGTATTGTAAAAAAAATGGATATTTGAGACAGCAAGACTAGGCTGCGTATTGGGCCAAACGTCTGAGGAGTCGTTGGAAGCTTAATGTGCCATAGTCTCATTTTCATAACGATTGTAGCCACTGCCAGTCGTGAGAAATGAAAGGAAGAAATAAAGAACGTAGCGGCTGTATCAGTGTGATATTAGGCAACCTGGTGTGTTTTCTTGACCGATTTTGCGCTTGGCACTAGCCCACTCTTGCCGCTAGCCTGCTAATTTGATTCATTAGTGTGGGACAGATGGTGCCAGGCTGCATTCCTAACGCCATTTCTGCTCGGCTCAGTTTAAGAGTTGCACTCGATATCATCAACATCATCAATAATCATGGGGACTTTGTACTCTTTGAATAACTCTTTTCGGTTGGCGCCGAAATTTACATGCATCACTTGCTTTTTTATCGAAAAGCGATCCTGGCTAATGAGTTTCGGTTCTTTAGGCAGAAATTTATTAATTCTGAAGATATTCCATCTTTCTGGCACATTCGAATGGCGATCGATATATTTACATTCACTTTTTGCAGACTGTAAACTTTGTTTAAGGGTGCTGTTTTGCATTACTATGACTTATAATGAGATGTTTTGTCATTTTCCATTCGATATTATTCGTTTGGAGTGATGTAAGTGTATCTCAATGGGTTGATATTCGACATCCCAGTTCACTTTCTATAAAGCAGTATGCATCATTCCACACATTAATGGTACCAAAGAAAATTTGCCTGTTTACAGTATTTCCGACAATCCCAATCATTTGAACTAACCCAGTTAGAAACCATGAGAGGTGTATAAATGTATGCGTTGAATGCTGCGGAAGCACTTCGCCGTTTCTTTATCGGAACATGCTCAAATTAAGCGCATGACCTTACCACTGGACCACTGGCACTATCGGCGGTACCATTTTAAGTCTGCTTGATCGCTGTTTACATTCTCGACTCAACGTCGCTTGAGGAAGGCACTAGGTTCGTCTTTGTTTCATTAGTACAGCAGTGTAAATGATCGCGTCGCACAGCACTTCAAAATGGGAAGGCTGAAATCGAGTGAAGATGTTTTTAGGTCAGTAACAATCCCACGCCCATTAGCTTCGGTCCATGTTGGAAAGTCTTTCATTTTCGTTAGTGTAAAGTCGCTTTCCTCTTTGGATTGCCAAAGTGGCTTATAAATTTTGTCAGAACTTAGTTGGATGGCTGTGACATCCTTTCTTGTCGTCTTGTAGAGTCAGCTATTTAATTATTGTCTTTCAATACATTTCTATGCTACAGACGGTTAGAGGGGATCTTCACTTTTCTGGGCAGCATTTTTTTCGCTCCACAAGATTCCCATTTTGATTCAAGGATAGATTTAAGCGACTGTTTTTAGCAACGATTTAGGCGCCCCCAAAACGGTTTGAAACCCTGATTTTCGATTGAAGAGAAATCCCTTCTAACCTCCCAAATTAGGCATTAGATCATTTTAGTACATGTCACCCAACAATCTCAGGATGTGTTTGCAGCAACTTACAGCGGTGCTGGTAGCTTTGTCCGTTTGTCGAAATTATCAATCTTCAAATGTTCGACTAATCCATTGCCCCGTCGAACTGTCAAACGGCACACAAAACGGCAATATTGACCCGGTCAAACCGACGCGTTCACGGAGTTCTAATATGGTTTGATAGGTATGGACTGGGCTTTAATGTTGAAGGTCAAGTACTCTTCGTCGTCGTCGCCGCCGCCGCCGCATTAGTCATCCTCCCATCTCGACAGATCGATATTAAAACATGGCGTGTTACCTTTAATAAGGGCCGGCCCTAAATACAAACACGATAGGTTGATCACTGGTGTATTTAATTTCTATAACCCACTGTTCCTAATTTAAGGGCTTGTCCAGTCTAAATAGTCAATTTAACCGTTAAATTCAAACCAGTCGTGAATGCATCCGTACACAGATTTACTGTGTCAAGCCACATTCCCCATCCAACAAACCCACAGGACAAATGTTCTGCACAGTTGTAAAACGTCAAATTTTAACTGTATTAACTTCCTCCAATGCAAATTCTTTAACACTGATTATCTTTGCAAGCTAATAAGCCTCACTGTATGGCATTGACGATTAAGTTCTTTCCAAAGGAACTGGAGCAAACCCTCGAAAGATGTGCCTCACATTTGAAACGAGTTCGGTCTAAGCTCAATTTCGGTTATGGGAGAGTCAACGGCGATCAGGGTTTTGACACAATCACCGAATTTAATGGATTGCAAATAAGAATCGGAGACAGCACTGAAGCCCTAATGAAGGGTCTCGAACAGACTATCCTTGATATCATTGAAGCAGTTGAGGAAAATGACAAGAAACTTGTCGATTTGGAAAAAAGAAGGTAATGTGTTGCTCTCTTTTCCATACATAAGTATCTGTTTAAAACGAAGGTACGTGTTTTAATTACTAACCATTTTCCAGAGCCATTAAGGTGCTATTTGGGTTTTACCCTCATCTAGGATTTATAATATTTTTTATTGTTCCATAGATTCTTCTTCATCACCTTTTTGGAAGAGGGACTTAGCATCGCTGAATGTAGGTAGTGTCTAGCACGGCCGTCACCTGCCTTCCGATTCTCGATAGAATTTTTAACCAGTTTAGCTAGAGTCGATTACCTCTTTCCTACGTTTTCCGCTCTTCCATGTTCATGAATCATGAGCTCGATAAATGTTTGATTTTTGTGCTCGAAATCGATCAAACTTGTCATTCAATGCCATCCACATCACTATTCCAAGGTCTTCACTTTGTCCGTTTAAATGGTTTCAGTTCAACAAAGCCAAAGACAATTCCTGTGACTATCCAGACTGACCCGATTCTTTCACCAACAGACGTAAAGATGTTTGAACAATCATCTGCTGCCTTGAAAAGGACCATGCTCTCAGCGCAATCGACCTTTCAGGACAGTGCTCAGTCACTGTTTAATGTTCTAACCGACGCAATGCATCACGAATTGGAGACGGATCTTGACTGCATCAGACGCAAAGGTGGTCGACCAGACGCAAACTTTGGTGTCAAAAATACACAAACACATGCATTTGTAGGTCATACCTCATTTTGCTCACAAATAATTGCCGCTAAAATGCTCGAATGAAAGAGACGCAGATGGGTTATCTGGACTTTGTGCTTTCTCAGCTGATGCCAGACCGATGTGCGTTTTCAATTATTGTAGTTTTAAATATTATCGTTTGGAATAAATGTGGTTCACCAAACTTTAAGTATCTCACCCCGATTTGATGCAGTTCATATGCATCGGAATGTCATTGCTATTTGCCGTTTGCGGTTCGCTCAAAAGCACCGGCTTCACTTGCTCCTGAATATTTAAGGGAATAATTGAATTTGTTCGACCTCTTTAGCCCAGTAAGGATGTCCAATGTCAAATATCCCCAGCAGACCAACTGTCCGTCACATCTGATGCAGTTAAACGCCCCTACAGAATATGCAACCGATTCGGAACGCCGCTTCAATTAAGTGTAGTTCAACCTTGCAAAATTCAGCGATCAGGTGAATACCTCTTTGTGCACATTGAGTCGCCTGGACCGTTCAAGCATTGCTTTTAACCATACACTGCTCTCGTTTTGACCATCTTACCCATCGTGACTCGCATTAGACGTATTTTCTTATATGCTGTGAAAAGGAGCCTTAAAATTTGCAAAAATAAATCAGAGTTAAACAGACTTATTAATGCCAGGATTTTGATTGACACCGATTACAACATTTTTGATGAGCCTTAGGTATCGAACTTTTGAATAAACAAAATTTTGATCACTATACTTATTTCTCATGAAATGCGTTTGACCAGTAATTCTAAACGCCTTCGCATGCCAACACAAATCTGTAAATTAGCTATGTGAGTAAAACGCTGGCTCTTCAATCGTTCATACTACGTAATTTGCATAGGCCGCTTTGCTAGACTGGCTAGGTGAAAACGAATTTTTCTTCCAAACAAATTAGTTTGCTAGTCTGTGATTAATGCGGCACTTTGTAATCGCAGCTATCACAATTTCGACGTGTATACTCTACTCAAAACCATTATAGTCGAAGATAAAGTAATTCTGTCTGCAAGCAGTCTGTGTTATTTTAACATCCAGTTTCAATATCAGACCGCAAGGAGGGCGATGGAATCAAGGTTGTCAGACGTAAAGGAGTGAGCACACTGCCGACTGGGGAGCAGGGACAATTTGGTGCCAACGAAGCAGTAAGAGAAGCCCTTCTTCAGACTACTGAGGCAAAAACGCGCATCGCTGTCCTCTGCAGAGAAAAGGACGAAGTCACCGAGCTACTAAAGTCCACAGAACACGAATTGGAACTCTGTAAAGGGTTCCTCAAGGTTAGCTAATCATATCTCCAAAATTAAAGTGGGTCCTAATTTTTCACACAACTATCTATGCAGCCAGTAACATCGAAGCTGCATCCCTTTTATTGGGCGGTTATAGTCCGCCTTACATTCTTGAACAGCCAACAATGAACCATGTAACATTCGGTCATTTAATTTACGAACAACGTCACTTCGACCACGTACGGATCGAGTACACAACAATGCCCCCAATTTGATATCACACAGTGCGCACATAAGTCGCAACATGTACTCCACATGTTAACTTGGATGCACAGAATTTAAGATGGTGGCCATGATTTCGTCTGATAATTACTCGCTCTCTATATGGCTACGATAACAGCAGTAAATGAATGCTTTCGCATCAAACAGTAGTCCATTATAGAGGCTCTGGTATCTTGCGTTTTACCTCGCAAATTCTTCAGCCAGTCATGACCTGATTTACCTAAACGTTCATCGCCCTGTTTTAAAGGTTCGTAGCATGAAATAGAGGTGAAAAAAGGAGATCCCTTTGTCATTTACATTTTTTATACTAGGTGTAGTTTTGTGAAACCGTTTGTAACCATTCAAACACGCTATAGGAATTAACTATACATAGCTCAACTCCCGGAAGACTTTCTCGTCCTCAATTCTTCATACTAGCCTGAGGAGATGCTCTTCTTGGGTCTGCCGATGTGGCTTTTGGCAGTGATTTCTGCAATGTTTGTGGGTGTGGCCGCTTGGGTCGGTGTGTTGTTTGTATGCGCATGTGTGTGCGTCAGTCACGGTTGCGTCGGCAGTGAGTCAGCTGTCCGCCTAATTTTGGTCCCCGTCCGTCATCGCTTCCACCGCATTACTGCATTATCTGAGAGATTGCGACATTGACAACGGCTTGATCCTTAAGGTCTAATTTCTTATTGCGCTAGAACGACATGGCGACTT
>UYWX01020553.1:0-12312 GCA_900622495.1 Hydatigera taeniaeformis | reverse complement strand
TTTTTTTTTTGCAAATTAATTGCGTTGACACACTGTCATGATTGTGGCAACGAAACCCTGCCAAAGCTCTAGCTTTACTCATTCCGCAATGGTGGCGGTTAACATTGGGTTGAATGACATTTAAGATTGGCAATGAAAATGACAGTTCTGGGATTTGCATGGACGAATCACGGATTGGTTTGCCTATAATTCGACCATGGCCTGCTTTGTGCGCAATAAAGTTCAATGCTAGGTGGTATGTTAAGAAGATGAACGCTATTTACTGTTTTGGGGCAATGGGCTTGTTAGCTTGGGAATACGAGTGCATGCTAGCAAGTGTGTTTAAGCTCAAGAAGGCATGTAACTGCTCGTGACATAAATGATAGCAACTGTTTTTCACCCAAGTAGCTGTTAAATGCACTAGGCCCATGCAAACGTCTAGCAAGTTGTCGAATGTTGAGGTCATTTCAAAATTAATGTGGAAATGCTTTGAAGTCGGGAAACGAGCACTTATGGTCATTAATTAATTCTATTCCATCGTTTGTCTGGGGCTATGTGGTCATTATTAAACACACTGAAATAGTAGAACTTTTGAGAGTTTGTTGTTCATACGCTGGTAGGGAATCAATTGTTGAGAGGATGTCGAAAAATGGGAAGTGTAGTTATTATATTGTTCTTCACGTAATCCTTCGTCTTGAGGAAGTGATTTCGGTTGCATCTTCAAAATACCGTCAATCGGATCTTTCTTTAATGCCATAAATTTCATCGATTTAACAGGTAGACTTGGACAACGCTTTTGGAAACCACGACCGAATCGCACACACAAGCTATGGGATTATTGTACATATTTTTGTGCTGACATTTACATACTTGGCGCGGAGTTGTTGATGAAGTCTGGCCTTATACTTCCACGTAAACACTTTCCGGTGTGGGTGAGCGTGCACCGGTTGCAGGCTTCATTCATTCAGGGGCGAGGAAATAAAGTTAGTTCAGATCTTTGGTCTACGACACTTCAAGACCTGCCTCACTAGAGACATTCCCTAAATTACTGCTTAGGCACTAGTAGGCATTAGGTGAACAACTTCACCTATCGTAATATTCAAATTTCCTGTGCATTTTTCAATCCAGCATATCAGACTTCTTTCCTTTAACTGGAAGCAAGTTAGTTGTGAAATAAAACTGTTACCTGCTGTAAACTACCATCTCGACAGTGGCTTTACCTAGCATCAATTTCACGGAACCGACTGTTCTTCCATTGAATTTGTGCCTTGGAGGTTGTTATGGAGAATTTTTTAATTTGATATTACACTGCAGCAGTCCAACGGTACGTTAGATGTGTTTGGTGAGACCGTTTGCCTTCTTGTTGGTTGACTTCATAACTCCGTTCAAGTGTAGATAAATCTACTTAACGATCAAAAGTTGCATCTTTAATAGCCTCCGAAGGGCTTGTAAGCAATTTACTAATTTAGTTTTCAATGGCACTTTAGGAAGCAAATTCCAACTTGAAAGCTTTGAGGGTGGTGATATGTAAGACAATATTTGGAACTGCCCATGGATAAACATAAAGAGCAACCATAAGTACACTCGTGATCAGCGCATTCACTGATACGGCATTCAACAGTAGCACAAGTCATCAAACCTTATGGGAAGCATGCTATCGATGGTGCTTGAGGAGCATGAAGACAGTTTTACCTTCGTAAGTATAAGTGAAGGAGTTTGAGATATCGTTCTACCATTTTCCGAAGCAGATGGGGCGTCAAATCCTACGAGAAAGGAGGAAAGAATGCATGGCGTACTGGAAAAACCCAACCCGTGCTTTATTAGGAGTATTTCCACATTTAAAGTTGGGACATAAATTTTTTATTGAATAAAAAAACCGTCTGCCAACCACTAAACGTCGTGACTTGTCACTTTAAACCTTATGCTCTTACTAATTTACTTGACCTGCAAAATTGCGAACAAAATGCATCTATTACTACAACAGTAAATTATTTCCAAGCACTTTTACATAAACTACACATAACTAAAATTTAACACTACATAGTTATTTGCAAGATGGAGAGGTAAAATTCGGTGATTTCCCAACGCACAGACCAAGTCGGTGAAGTTGAGAGGGCGAGAAAGTGGGAAGGGTGCGCGTGTGCGCTGCGAACAAACGCGAGCAAATGGTAAGTACGAATCACTGACAGATTGCCGCCGCGATGATTGGCTGACCGCATGTCCGACACAGGTGTAAATTTACGGTACGATGATTGGCTCTTGCGGTCATTGTGTGTGTGCGTGTGTGCACTTACGAGTTGGTGCAAACTTGGCACAAACGGAGTAAACGCTTGCTTATGCCAAGTGTGTCTAATTGACCCCTCTTTTTCGCTCAACATCACTTACAACATCTGATGTCAATGCAGGAATCTATTGAATTTTCGAAAAAATAACAACTGCAGAGCATTATTACACCTTACCGAATTGTAGGGGTGAGTTATTAGTATCACTTTGATTACACAGAACTACACTCCAGTAGAATTTTTTAAGTAGTCAGTACCCCAAACGTACGTTGAGGATGTGTGTGCAATCTATATTTCGAATATTTGCGATTTAAACACGTTTGAATGACACACTAAGGCGTAAAAATACTTCCTTTTCAAGACTCATTTACTACAACTGGACTATACAGTGAAACAATGGTCATCCAGCGTTTGCATAAACTATCGTGTGTTCAGCATCCATCATACACTTGCATTAGTGATGGGGTGGATTCTTTTGGATTACGCACGATTCGCGTGATATTTTAAACCAACTTTAAGTTGTGCAAACATCACCAACTACAAATTTCACCATTACTTGGTCTGCAGACTTAATTATTCGCTAGCATACCACTATCGAAAACGCGTACTGAGGAATTTCAGGACCATTAATTTTGCAACACCTTAACAATATGTTGTTTAGTTGGCTGAGTTTG
The DNA here is from genome assembly GCA_900622495.1 of Hydatigera taeniaeformis. Lineage (NCBI taxonomy): Eukaryota > Metazoa > Platyhelminthes > Cestoda > Cyclophyllidea > Taeniidae > Hydatigera > Hydatigera taeniaeformis. The sequence continues at coordinate 9,377 of UYWX01020553.1, read as the reverse complement.
TAACACCACAAAAGAAGTACATTTCTGGATTTAACTCTACTTGATTACTCTATGGCAACTTAAAGCACTCGAAATTATAACCATGGTGGTGGATAAGACCTTCCTCCCAATGCCGTTATACCAGACCTAATTTGAGCAGACAGTGTAGGGCACATGCTGCTGATGGAAATGAAACAATAGAAGAGGATCGAAAAAACATTTTCCGCTAACCCTCTTTTTGTTGATTCACTAATACATCATCGGTGCTGAACAGTTGCGTGTTTCCGGTTACACATCTGAAAACGCATTTTAACATGCGTTCGAATGGGTGCAGGGTGTGCATCTTTCGTGGGCGAAACGAAAGCACTGCATTGTGCAAGTGAAACTGAAGCTCTTGAACGCCACCCACAGCACAAATTCGCTGAGACTGTGGTGGGCAACATGCTATTTTGGATAGTTTTCAATGGCTATAGCTTTCTGCGGATAGTCAGATTGTTTTCGACAGGAGATTTTCCAATGTCTACATTCAAAGCACTAATTTTCGTAACAACTTTAAAGAATTCTTGTTTTCGAAGCTAGAACTAATCAAGCTGTTTCTTGAGCCAGCAAGTAAGTAACGTTAATGGAGTTAAGTGCTTCGCTCTGCCTATGTTTTCGACAAATATGAAGGGTCGATGATAGGGGATACCTCAGGTTTTGTATGAAGTTGAAGCTGGTCAACTTACGGCAATGAAGTTGATCTCCGTATTAATTCTAAATGTTTCGTGAAAAAAGCACTCTATCATTATTACCACCCTTTGGATGTTCTTCAATAGTGTCCACCTTGTGTATTTCAAGGATTCTTTCGGTAATGGAAGCAACCACCCGCCTACTCTTGCTTTATGCACACAAACATGTAAGCAGAGAATTTCCTCTGCCAAACCACCAGCCATATGCTTATACTGTTTAGGCCTATGTGAGGTGTCTGGAGACTATTTGGTATCTAGCAGTGCAACATTATCCAATCCCATTACTAAATCACAGACTCACTGCGCATAAAATAATTGCATGACTGAATGAGTGAATACACCATTCGACGTTAATCTTACTGCTTCCTTTACAGATGGGTTTTATAGTAGCCTTCGCCTTACTAACAAGCATAAGTTCGAGTTTACTGAACGCTTATGGGTTTGCTGACTCGCACATGCAAATGTTCCAAATCATTGAGGAGTCTTCAAATGGAACTGAAATTAGCGGAGTCTCTGAATACCTACACAATGCCATCGGAGTGAGCTCTAAAGCAACTTATCAACTCCTCGATTCCCACGAAATGCTGACTCGACTACTGAAAATTGAGCCTCAAACAGGCCGGCTTTATGTTGACGGTCGAATAGACAGAGAGGCCCTCTGTTCCCAGTCTTCTAAAATCCCACTAACATACTTGGATCCGGAAGCTTCTTGTGTGAAACAAATAAATATACTAGCCACAGCACAGACAGAAAATAATCAGGAAGTATCTGTTCAAACAATTCCAATTAAACTTGTGATTCAAGATGTCAATGACAATAAGCCGTCTTGGAATCTAGCAGGAAAACAGCTCGATGATCTACCCATTCTGGAAGCAAATATACTTGAGCAGGGTTCAGGAAATAAGGTCCTCGTGCCCGCCGCCTACGATCCCGATTCAGGACGAAACGGAGAAATTTCATATCGCCTGGAAAACTACATAAGCTCATCGAGTAGCGGTGCAAATGAACGTGATCAAGGTCCGGCACCATTCACAATAAGTGGTCCAATCAGTGGAATGCTACAACTGACTCCTTTCCAGCCAATTGACTACGAAAAACAAAGTGTCTACGACCTTCTCTTGATTGCTTCAGATGCGGGTGAACCAACAAATGTGGGAAGAGCACATTTACGGGTCAACGTAATTGACGTCAACGATGAGTGTCCGGTTTTTACTCAACAGGTTTTTACTCCACCTGGTGGTCGAGGCATTTCAGAACGAACGCATCCGGGAAAGGTAATACTCAATGTCACTGCGATTGATGGAGACGCCTCGGAACGTAACTCGCGCCTTACATATTCAATGGTTCCCAGCTCAAATCGTCTAATCGGGGAGATCTTTTCAGTACATCCAGACGGTCGAATAATTTTGCGACATTGGCTAGACTATGAAACTCTGGAGCCGGGACTTATGGCAAGTTCTACTTCTGCGCTTCGTGAGGCTCCGCCCACAGAAGGGAAGCAGTTTGCATTTTTCGTGAAAGCTACGGATTCGGCACCACCACCCTATGAAAAAACTGGAACAGCTCTGGTCGTCATACCAATCATTGATGAAAACGACGAGAGGCCGATCATCACTTCGCGTTTCCTGGGGTCACCTGAGCTCGTAAAGCATGGTGAAGCAGGTAGTCGCCACAACTTTTAATTGGCATTGGGTTTCTCCAATCAGCTAAGAAAAGGGAAGGGAACGTTACAAGAAATTTATGTTAGTCAGAGAGCCATGGCTATAAATCAAATAAGCTAAACTTGTTTTGACATTCTTACAGCTATTCATTCGGACTATCTAAGACAACTTTTATTCATTGTTAGTTTTATTGTTTTATGCCTCTCTGACTATCATTAGTGGTGGGTTTTTCATCAAAATTGGTGCTAGGTGGGTCAAATTCGTTGTGGAAGCATATTTAAGCCACATTACATCCATCCATTCGTAAATAATATCATAAATTTTTTAGAAGAAATTACAATCTCAAAGAACGAGGCCCTTCAATTTAACAACTTTTTGGTACTGTTTTTTCATACGTGTAGCCTAGCTGTCAACATAAAGCCACAAGCTAGGAAAACTAATGTTGATCAAGACAATTTCGAGTGACCTCAAGCGCTCTTGCTACCAACTTTCAGGATGACACAGATCAAAGTTTTGTGCCAAAATAACTGTCAGCGTTCCATTGGTGCAGGAACAGCTTGATCAAATACTTCAGTACGAAAATAGTGGTGAAGGCTTGACGCTAGCACCTCCAGTCCCAATGCGACTGACCCAAGATAGCCACTCACCGAATCGAGCCATCGTTTCTGACTAAGCAATTCATGCAGGTATTACTTTTAACCAATCTGTCGAAGAGTTTCAGTGAAAAGGTTACAGCAGGCATTTCATATTGGATGGGGATTCAAAAGCTCGAAATTGTCTTTCAAGAGGGTATTAATGCTGCGGTGAAGTGTGTCAAAATTGTGAACTCATTCTACACATTTGGTTTAATCAAAGAAACACCAATTGTTTACACGTCTGCCACCAGCCAATGATGAAATGCTGCGTCTAGCTTCTGTTCATGATGCTCAGGTGCGTCCTTCTTGACAAGTTAAATATTGTAATTCTTTCTGTTTATTAGCCTATCCTGTTCAATCTCTGTGAGTTGGAATTGAAGGTCACAAAAGTAGGACTGTGTTATGAATGCGGTTGGTATTGTCCACGAGTTCAAAACGAAGAGCAGAGGACAAGTAAACACCAAGATCGTAAAAAGGTGATGACATTCTAGGCGCATGGTGATTTTGACTAACAGGGCTCCAATTGCCCAATTGAGCTTAAGGAAAGTTCAGTTGGGTAGGGAGTTGTAGACCAAAAGGTTTACTGAATTCACAGACGTCACAAAATCTAGGCAAATTTTATTTCCACAGGCCAAGGCGACATCAAAAAGACGAACACCACCTTACCATCATGCTCCTCACTCTTATGGGACGGATGCAATGCGTCCAGCACTATCATCTTTTTTTCATGAATTGCTAGAACTTATTCGAAAATGCATTTGAGCCGACTTGTCAACAATTCTTATTGAAAAGTCTGTGTCATGTTGCTTATTGGGAGGGTACATGTATGTATTTGCACGACGCCTATATTTTTACAAAGACTTTGATTGTCAGATTTGTCAAACATTTCGATGTTTTTTAAAATCGAAGACAGCGCACCACATCCTGTCGTCTTATTCACTGCTTGAATGCACCACTTTGGGCAGCATTTAAACTTTTATTCTGGGGCATAATTAAGGGCGATAAAGGGATTTAAATCCGGGGGGAATACAAGAAATGTCCCCATGATTTTCTCGTCGTATTATTGATGTTTCGAACTCTCAATGGATTTACTTTTGAATTTGAAGTTTACATAAAAACAAGGTCTCAGATGCTGAACAGAGAGTTAAAATCGGCTGATAACTTGAAAATGAGTTCCTTTATAACGAAATTGTTTCCACGCAATTCAGAAAGAATGGAAGGAGTGCATTTTTTGGAGAATCGCTTAGTAAATGCTTCTTATGCTTGACATTTGACATTGCAAACCTACTCTTCTTTTACTTTACACTTTTAGGTGTAATTACGGAGAATTCATCGGTGCCAGTTCGACTTGCCTATATTCAAGCTCGCGATCCTGATTTCGAAGGTCGTGATAGCGTTGAATGCACTGTTCCAGACAACGAGAACCTCTCCCTTAGGCGCGTTACACCATTTACCCACCGTTCCTCCTCTGACGATGTGAATATGCCACCAAAAAATAACGATTTCCTTCTCAGTCTGGAGGAGCCTGTTGATAGGGAAACTACTAAGGTGCTCCAGGTACGGATCCACTGTGTAGATGAGGCCAACAATACAGCGGATTTGCTTATCAATATTCGTGTATTAGATGTCAATGATGAGACTCCCACCTTTCTGCGACCAGTATTCTATTTTTCTGTCAACGAAAATACCAAAGTTCCTTCAGATGGAAATGGAGCGAATGGAACATTGCAAGGTTACAGAATTGGACGCGTGATTGCCTACGACAAAGATGAAGGTGATAATGCGAAAATTAAGTATGGTCTTCTACCGACAATTGAAATCGAGGAGCCAAAGCTACGGCCGAGCCTATTCCCCTTGAGTGATTACGGGCAGGAGGTTGCACCAACCCAAGCCTTTGATCTGTTCCGTATTGATTCGATCACTGGAGAGTTGTTTGCGCTACGATCTTTTGATGCAGAGAAAGAAAAGCTAATAAAGTTGAAGGTGATTGCAGTAGATCAGCCATCAGACCCCACTGCAACATCACACACGGGCACAGCCAGTGTCTACGTGCAAGTATTTGATATGAACGACTGGTCACCAGTATTTCATCAAGTTGTAGATAACACTAAGCCCAACCAGCAACTGTATGCACCCAGCATTCTAGATGAGCCAACAACGGTCGACTCATACCAGTTTTCAATAAAAGAGAATCTTCCAGCATACACACTTGTTGGTCGCATTAGTGCCATTGATCCTGATGTGAGTTTTTGGGGAGTTATTGGCTCTGTAAACAATAGTAATGGAGCGGATGGTTCGCGGGCGCTGCGCAGCGTGACCATTCAGTTTGCACAGGGCACGGCTCCCTATGTGGAAAATGCGTTTACCATTCACTCAGCGTCTGGGCAGTTGAGAACTACAGGACCTCTGGATAGAGAAGCTTACTCCAATTATACCTTCAATGTGGTTGCTGTTGACAGGGGCCCAGTCGATGGGATCTCCAGAACATCGACAGCCGGTGTTACCGTTCTAGTTGAGGTAAGATGTCGAGCATGGTTTGTTATTTGTCATGCAAGAGCTGATGCACCAGTCCCGGCTGGTGGAAACGGTGAATAGTGTTTTCATGAAAATGCTGTGGATGTTAGCTTCAATGAGCATAGCTCTTACATGAGTTCTGAGGCGTGGACAGTTGCAAGCGGGCGGTGAAACACACACAACGAATCAGTGTACAGGCATTGAGGTCGAGAGAGGCCTGAACACCTGCACCAATACCGCTTACACCGAGGTACGTGGAGTCTTTGAATCCACATGTTTGCGCACGCCCTGGCACCTAGTTTGGGTAGAGAACAGGGGCACCTCGCAATCTGGCGCGCCCAACGAGGACGGCATCTGGCAGTTCGCAAACATTTCTGATTCACCAAGGCAATCATCCCATTTGCGGACGGGTAGCTTGGTCCGCTTTCGTTCGTACGATAAAAAATGCTTGCAGAGGATTCAGTGATTCCCATTTTATTTAAGTGGATAACTGTTAGTTTTGAATAAGATACAACCAATGCTCCATTCAATTTTCGATAGCATGTTTTGTGAGGCGCATTTTGAGCAACCATGGATAGTTTGTAACAGCCATAGGTGGATTACGTGGACGACTTCAGGCAGCATCTTGACTGATCTACTTTTGCAGCGTTTCCCAGTAAACTTCTAGCTTTGCTAAGAAATAAAAGGACACAGTAAATTTGAACGAATCAACTTTTTTGCAACAGATTTAGCACATTTAAATCCGTACTTCATTTTCAATTAGATTTATTTATTATTTACAACCACCAAGTAGACCAGCCAACATGGTTTGTAAACTTTCCTCCTGAGGACATCGATGACTTGAACAAGATTAGGATCACTGGTGTACCAAAAAAATCAACTAGTATTTGTATTCGAACTTATTGATACCGTTTTTGAAACCGCTTGTTGAGGCAATTGTAGCCTCACAAAGTCATAACTTGAATAAGTATTTTTTAAGTGAATCTCTTCGTTGGTCAAGTAAGGTAGGGAAGAAGAATAGGCTTAAAATATGGAGTGCCAATTCAGGAGTTGTCTAGGTCCATTTATTTTACCGCTTCGGTTTTTGGTAAAATTACAGCATCCAATCTGATTTTCACCAATCTACCGAAGCGTAATTGTATTCACTTACCTAAATGTATGAAGGAAGTGCCCAAATAGGCCATCGTCAACGCCTTACTCGTAGTTACATTTCTTATGAACGCTGTAAACAAACCTATTTGCAACGCGATAGGCGCTTGTCTTTATTCAAAAACGTCTGAGAAAAAAATTTCGAAGCAAAAAGTAACACGTTAAACATTACTGCAACCCTGACTCTTCCCTAATACCGTGGATTATTATCGACAAACAGGGCGAAATTTACTAGATGTTCAAATGGCAATGGCGCTGTGGCTGAGCAAATAAATATGCGCTTTGCGACTGCAGTTGGATTTGCGTTTACATTTTTAAACCAGTAATGGTTGGCTTAAAGTCTGTGTTATTAATTGAATATATTATAATTAAAATATTGATTAATGGCGCATGGTCCATCGTTAGAACTCTAGACTGTCGTATTGTTATAGGATGAAAACGACAACGATCCAGTGTTCGTCAGACCAGCGGCCGAGGTAGCCGACACTAGGGGGCCTGAAGAATCCTTTTTTGAGGAAGAAGCATTATCTCCACTTTCTCAGTCCATCGAATCCCCCCCCACCTCCACTACCGATACCGATCACATTCCTGTTGTGGCCGTCAGCCTGCCTGTCGGGAGTGGCTCTGTCGACGTCAGCTGTAATCACTCTCGTTAATTCGATTTTGCAAAACTATAAGCTGACAATGAACTTGTGAATGACTTCTTATAGTACTTAAAAATTATCTGCACCAACACTTGATTTACATCTAGAGCACAAAATCACCATAGGTGGTGGCACTTTAAGTTTACCAACTCCAAATATTGCAACCGCAGTATTTCATTCTTCAGGCACAAGATCTCAGATATTTGTCTTGATCCCTCTACTTAAAGCTAACCAACTAACCAGCTAACCAATCGAATTTGTCCTTTATAAAAGCTTTGATCAGGATCCATGTTTGAACAAAAGCCAGCTATCCAGTGAGAATTTTTATTGTCCTTATCCTTTTCTTCGTTCATTTAAGCAAGTGGTATTATATGAAGTGTCCAAATAAAAAATTAGTACACCGTCAAAGTGTTATTCTCTCACACTGTTAAGTGATTAATATGGAGAAAGATTTCCAACAGCCAAGTGTGGTTTCATTATGGTATCGTTTAGAAGTGATTTTTAGCTGACTTTGAGTCGAGGGGAACATGTGCCCAAGCCTTGTCTTTTTGTAGCAATCGACTAACCACAGAGTGATGCCCTACTGATATCCCGTAAAAGCCACTATGACTGCTAATCACGTAGTGGGATTAGCCACCCACACGTGATTTAATGAGACCTCTCTTAGCATTCGTTTCACCGCGAATTAAAGGATAATATGCAATAAGACACTTGAAAGCGTTTACGATCTACTCCAAATAATTGCCACTGTAGCCATTGTATTTCGCATTTCAGCCAATCAAATTCCCCGTCCCCTCATTCGCATCGAAGCTCAAGATCCCGATGCCGGTGCCAACGGTCAAATACGGTACGCCATCACTTCGGGCAACACTGATGAAATTTTTTATCTTGATCCAAACACTGGTTCCCTTGTACTCAAGACTGTTCTTCCAGCTACGAAGGAAACTTCTAACTACCTCCTCCAATTCGAAGCTTGTGATCAAGGATCCCCTCCACGTTGCGCTAACCCTGCTCGCTTGCGTATAGTGTTAGGCAGACCTGCAGCAAGCAAGTCAGGAAGCCCTGGAGGATCGGTTTATCCCACAACCCAAGATACCAATCTTTACCTACAATCGAACCGCTTCCCGGGTAATTCATTGGCTTCGGTCAAAGGAAGTGTTATAGGCTACCCCGAAGTCTGGGATGGCGAAAGCTATGGTGATTTCGGAACGGAATGGACCTCATCAAGATTCAAATGGGAAGACAAACATCGACACTTACGCGAGGAATATGAAAAGTCTGGTGTGTCATACCGACGAAGTGGTGTAACAGTGAGTGAGGCCGTGGTAATATGTGTTGCGGTAATATTTGCTGTCTTCTTGTGTGCTGCCTTGGTACTGGTGTATTTGGTGAGGAGAAAATCAATTTACTTTTCAATTGGAGGAAAACAAAAGCTTAAAGGTGAGTAAGAATCTATCAGGCGTTGCCATATTGTGTAAGGTAGATTGGTTTTGATTATTTACGCGATTATGAGGTATGACAATGTAATATGTACATTTAAGTTGTTTGTACCATTCAAAGTAATGTTTGGCCTTGTGAACTGTCGGCGACCGGGTTTTATGCTCAGCAATCCTTGTTGCAAGGCGTTGCATAATCTAAATTTCGTCCCTTCATACCTCTAAAACCCTTAAAGCCTACTCATTTATACCACTATCTAACGTCGGAATGGTAACTCAAGAGATAGACATTCACTGTCAACTCTATTCGACCATTCTACCATTTTGTTAGATTCGAAACAGTACAAATATTAAGGTTGCACCACCGCAGTAAGTTAAATCAAGAGAATGTGCGGTTAGAGCAAAAATTAACGTAAGGGAAAACGTAATGAAATCAAATTTTCCGTTAATAAGTAATTTAAAGGTAGGAATCGCTAAAATAAGGGAGTGGTAAATTTATGATCTGCTCAAAGGGAGGATGCAGTAGCTGGTCTGCTTAGCAAACAATGAGAACCTCTTTCGAGAACATTTTCTGCACTTGTTGGGGCTTCATTTACACGCTTAATTTGGGGACCCTTAAACTGCAACTTCC
>UYWX01020552.1:19208-39603 GCA_900622495.1 Hydatigera taeniaeformis | reverse complement strand
CCCCAAAAATTTGTCCATTTGTGTTGGCATTTAAAGACGAGATCACTCTTGTCCACTGGTTCAGAACTATGGGTTCAGTATGTCGGAGCGCCTGCATCTGGAAGTCACCTGTTTTTCGACGTTTCTGCTGTGGTCAGTAGCTGATGGTAGATGAAATCAGGTAGTAGTGGTGGTCGAATGAATTGAGTAAGACTGGTTTTATGCGATTATTAAAGTCCTAACCGTGTTGATGCACTTAGATGGGCAATAGGACCATACTTTTAACTTCAGTTCTGGACAGTTGACGTGGGTGGTTCCTGGACCTTCGGTGGGTCGAATGGATTGCCTAGGTCACTTCATAGCACCACAGGTTTCTATGGCCATTGGTGTGTTGTGCAGTTTTATGGCAAAGCTCTAAAAGTGTGCCTCTAAATGCACCAAAGGACACATTCTTCCACGTTAGTATTGATGTCCCCAGTAAGTGCTCTGCCATTAGCCCAACTTCTTCAAAACTAACTTCTACGGTTTTCAGTGTCTTTGACGGTCCTTGTAATCGTTCTGTGGTTGCACATAACCCCAAAAGAACAGCTGTTATAGCAAGAACCTTCCTGCCTACTTTTGATAGTGCCGTCAATAAACATGACAAGTCACCTTCATTACATGAGCCAAAGAGAAATTCACAAAATTATGGAGTTGCTATCATTGGCATCTGCTACGTTTTTTGACAATTTCTACATTGTTACCACTGACAGGCACATAGAACACATCGTCCACGCACACACCCAAGGGGTGGACCGAAAGTGGACATTTGAAGGAAACTCAGAAAGATAAGCGCATGTCTTTGGGTGTTTTCCAGGATTTTCGCTGTGCCCAGCTCTCTTAAGTACAATCCAACATGGAATAATACTGCCATTCAATGTCCAGAAATACAAATGTAAATTTCTCGAAGCTCACAAAGCTTTCACTGGCCACACAAAAGCTTATAAGAGGACATAATTCAGAATGCACGCTTCGGTAGAGACCAGAGGACTGCATAAAGACAGCAAATGACCAGGCTGATGCCAATTAAACTCTAAAATTTATGATCTGTTAGCCTAGCCCATCCCCATTTGTTGTTGTGGCTGCTTATCAAAATGAAATGGCGTAAACCATTTGTTTAACGCAACACTGAACTGTTTCAGCCAAAAGATTAACTCCTGAAAAGGTTAGGCCCTTCATACATTCGAAGGTTAGTCTACATTAATTAAATCGAAATCCCACACAATTTATACTGCTGAATCTAAAATATGTTCATGCAGAAGGAGGTAAGGAGGGGATGGTGGAGAGCAATTCTGGTCACATTGTTCCTGCTTGCTTCCACCTCATCTCCCTCGTGTTGGGTCGTCTCCTGGACGCCATCGAAGTAGTCTTCTTGCTTTTGCTATGCTCCATCACTTACTACATTAATTATACTAGCTTCGGTACACCTTCCTCAAAAAGTCCATTTTACTTAGGAAATACTTCCGACCAGAGAGAATGCTTGTTTCTGAACGCATTTTGCCTCCACCATTTTGGCTGCTTGCAATTTACTTATGGCCAGCAATTTGGCATTCTCCTTAAGTCTCTCGCAAATGAAAGCTTTACGGATGTGTGATTATAATCAGCCTTTATTTTGCTCCCAATCATTGAAACATGTTTGTCCTCAAGATGCATTCACGTCGTTTTTTTAAGTCCCAGTTGAAAAATGCTACTTCACCCTTCCCAAGTCAAGGAGCAACTTTTTTAATGCCATTTTCGCCTCATTTTGCGATTCGAAGAGGCAAAATTCGTGGGCTCGCCTCTTGTACTTCATTCCTTGGCAGCCAACTACGAAGTTGAGATTGCGCCATCAAGGTCCGAGAGCCAACTTTTGGAGGTCAACTTTATTGCTTTTAAGACCTTTTGTGAAAACAAGGTTTTTGTCAGCTGAAACCTTCGATTGGCGCATGTAGCAACGCAGGAAAATTGCGTAATGTAGTGCCAACTTAAAAGACCGTCTCATCCTGTCTCAGCGTTAAATGATCTGCCGAATTCCTACCGAATGAAGGGGTGTCTTTCTGCCACTTGATACATCGAGAAACCCAACCACTCTACTTTGAACAATTTGCTTTGCTCAATGTTTTTCAATATCTTCTAGGAAGATGTGAAATTAAAACCGCAATTGCACAAATAGTCACTTCTTTTGTTCTCGTTTTAGGCCTTTCAAAAGCTCAACTTCTCACACTGATTCGCAAAAAGAAGCTGCGACTTCGTCTGATTTGACAGTCTCTTCCACCTACTTGGGTTGAAATAAATAATTTTTGTATACAATCTGCGTCTGATCATTTTCTCACTTTTCGGTGGATGGAGCGATCTCTCAAGCAAAGCAAGCATTTCTCTAACTCTCTTTACCAACGCAGTCAGGCGTTCACTGAATGACTGAGTAGACTTCTATGCTTAAAAAGCAGTTTTTACAATTTGACTGTTTGTGCGATGCCTTTTTTTAGTTGAGGAACAACTGAATTACTTACAGTTGACAGGGTTTTCTAGGCGCTTTCTGTGCATCTACTACTTTGGCGCTACAGTTCTTGGCACATAAGTGTAGAAAATTGTTTATCTCGTTTTAGAGGGCAACTAAGTTCCAACATTGGTAAGGCGAACTAATTTTGGCTTAATCAAATGCTTCTTTGTAGGATTTCGGGCGGCAACTGCATGGGCAATTTGTTGTTGCCGTATGAGGGGATTAGGAGGCTGTGGGCACAGGCGGAGTGCCACGTTGCCAAGCGGAAATGCAACCGCTAGATAGTGAGGAGCTCGGACAGGCGAACGGACTATTAAAGCACGACACAAATGACTTGCTACCACTGAAGATCTAGACTCCTTAATCGTGCCCTTTATAGGCAAAGAAAATTGTAAAATTGCCTTGTTTCGCTTTGCTGGAACAATTTCCTACAACAATCCAGTAGTAACGATTATGCTAAACAAATGACCGTAGCTGTCATTTCCATCCATCGTCAAAAATAATGTTTCGTTGTATCACTTTTTGGAAATCAGAGCGCTGGTTGACTACACACCATGCCCGTAACTCGCACACCCATTTGGTGTCTTTCTTCAGCCTCGAAGAGAACTGAGGGTTCCATTGCTACTATCATACAAAGCTACCAAGTTTTGGATTGCGTTGTGGGATAAAACACCAAGTACGATCCAACCACAGCGGACACTAAGTGTGTGAATGATAGGCTATATGGAACGCGTTGGGGCTATGAAGAGCGGCCACTACCGCATATTTGATTTGTAGGAGCACTGCGTGATAAGCCTCCACTGCGGAGAGCTAAATAACTTCTTTATTGCCTGCTTTCCTTAGACGTAGGCATAAATTAGTACTTCACCTAAAACGAGATAGGCAAATCTTGACGAAGTTTAGGGTTAAGCGGGTCCATAGCAAGCAAGCCCAACAACACTAAGTGACCCTTGATTGTGATCGTGCTAATAGTGTTTGTAATTTCTATGATTTTAATCTGCTCTAGTGACTGTTCGTGCACAATTTGTGCAAGGAACCTAACAATTTGTCTGAAGATTTCGAAGTAGATTAGACAGAGAAAGAGCCTTACAGCGCTCAGTCATTCCAAGAACGCAATATTTTCTTCATTAATGAATTTTGACTGCAAGTCGTTTAAAGGGTTGCAAGTCCATTGCTGCATAAAAAATACTTGACTCTTGTAAGGTTAGACAACCTCCTGGAAAGGATAATTATGATATTCTTCTCTAATGGTTACTATTTTGGGACTGCGGACGTAATACCACCATCTGAGCACAGTTGCACGTCCTTAAGGGAGCGATCGCGGCAAGTCGTTTTATCCACTTCGTTGCGTATTACTACTTTTGTCAAGCAACCATCTTAGTAACTTTGGTTTAAACTTTGTTGTAACTCTGTCGGACAGCCTGGTCTTGACAGCACGTTAGTAGCACCGAGTCCTTCTCTACATCAGGAACACCCATTCCTAGTAGTGTGTTCTCCCTCTCCCCCTCTTTCTTGGAGAAGTCTCGAGCAGCTGTCCGTTATACTGCTATATCACCGATCTGAAGGCGAGTATTATCAAACCCACTTACTGTGTTCCTAAATTATCACATAACTTTCCTTTAAGCCCAGGTCTACTAGCAGTTCCGCTATTTTAAGTTCATCACTGGATGTCAAAATTGTCCGCCTGAATGGCAGTGCAGTAATTGTCGCGACGTGATCATGTTTGTCGGTTCAAGTGTTTGCACTGGGAGGACCATTTAGTAAATTATTCGCGTTCAACTTGTAGCAAAAGCAAATTCAACGTTTGACCAGAGTAGCGCCAAGTTGATGCAAAAGTTACCCAAGCACACCGAACGCGACCAATCACTTGCATTTCCCTCTGAAAAGACAATTAATTTGAAAGTATTGCATGCATTAAATGGGTTGAGACTTGGTCGCAAATTGCTCAGTGTGAGCATTCTGGGCATCAAAACAAAGTGATCCTTTTGTTAGCATTGCAAAAGCTGGTCATTTGTTTCCAAAATTATTTTCTATTCATGCATACAACTGGGTTTGCCAATCAAAGAGGTGACCCCCTACCGTTGACAACGTCAAGACGGCATACATAAAAGGGGATATCAACTGTTAATACACGCTTTTGAGAATAATAGTGCAGGAGCCTAAGGACAAGTCATTAAAAAGCACTTCTATTGAAAGACTGCTGCCTCACAATAGTTACTCGGGGCGTTTGTGTTAGTTTACTTGAAGTATTTGGCTAGTCACTTAGTCATTTTTGGCTTTTAATCCTTTAAATCTTTGCATTTAATTCTCTTTTCAATAAATTGGTGTTTTTGATATTGTTGAGGCATGGATAAAAGACACAAAAGTCCTCACTCAACTCTGTAATCCACCTTACAAGATCATTGCATTCGAGCCCTTCACAAAGGCTTCGGCGTGCCCAATTACTGCACTTAACATGGCGTCTATGGTATATTTATGTACTATGTAGCACATTATATACCCCAAGTTAGTGAGTATAAATTAAAAATAATTTTAGGAGTAGGGAAGTCGACATCTTCGATCTCTTTCTGTACAATTGGTTCACTTTGAAGGCGATATGTTGGTGAGTTTGAGGCATTTCAATGGTCTCATAGTGGTGCCCCTAGACTTTAGTAAAACAAAAGAGGACACAATTCCAGGAAGATGCAGACGTTCGACATGTGGAAGAGGCAGAGGCCACTGACATGACCACCACCTCTGCGCCCTCCGTGAAGGTAAGATGACCTATCAAGGTCTTGCATCCGCAATCCCAATTAAAGCAAACATGTAAAGTATTGCTTTACGTTGTTTCCTGTCTCTCTCTTTGGCCAGCTTCCTATACCACCCATCTAAAAGTAGTTGCGGCCGAATGCTCCAAAGTATCATCCAGTTTGGGGGCTAGAAGAGCTCGTGGTCATGATGCGTGCTCATAGGCAATAGGGGGAATGCGGATTTAAAGCGAAGTTATCTAAGAAGGCTGCTTCCTCCTGCCGACTTTGCTCTTACTTTAGAGCTGCTCAGTCATATGCCTATCTGGGTTCAATTTTATCCGGTAGAAGGGTGAACGGGGCGTCTCGACCTCATCTTGTCGATATATTCACACAGGTATTGTAAGAAGGCTCTGCGCCAAGACTTTGCGAATGATCTATGATCGGTGTCAGGACTGCGGTATATGCTAAAAGTTGATATCATTTTCAATCCGTCTGTTCGAGATCTCCAATTACACGCACTCCTTCTCCACTGCTCAGGCCAAGACAGATATGCATTCAAGTGAGGTTAACTTTTCCCACTACCAAAGCACCCTTCTGTGACTTCTCGGAAACCAGACGAAGACGTGGTTCTTGGCCAAACTGTATACATTTGCTATGCACTAAGGCCCAAAAGTCACCCCATTAAGCAAGGGTACAGTGGTCAACTAAGTGCCCTTAATCGAAACGAAGAAATCAACAAACATCAAAAGTATTGCCAATTCCTCTCTCCTTTTGGCCGTTGTAACTGTCTTTCCTTTGCAAATTGACCTTAGTTTTTTGAATGACCAGCGCTCATGTAAAGTCAAGAACTGGTGAGCTTGATGCCTTACACAGACCGAATATTCGCTTGATCGGTTGCCTAATCTCACGGACGCTTCCGTCGCTTGGATTTAGACGTCCCTTGGCCCTTACCCGTGCTAACAGTAGGCTATCTTCCCTACCGTTTTAGAAAGATCGTCACCTCCATTAATTAGGCTCACAATTAAAACAATACTTCATGGAATGCAGCGTCATGCATGGTGTAATTCTACAAAGATTCGTTAACTTTCCGTAATTACTTTATATTAATTAAAAAAGCATGTGACATTTATTTGATAACGATAAATATAAGGAAATGTGAGGAAAAAATGTGGGTAACACCTTTTTGTATTTCCGGTAACTAAGGGCATGGCAACAGCATGAGGATAGGCAGACAAGGAGATGGAGTTACAACTTTTGGTTTTCTGGAGGCCCAAATTGGTAAGGAAATGTATTTCCCCACGAAGGAGGATGGAGGTGTAATACTTTGTTTATGTGAACATTTGACGTTTGGCAGTCACCTTAGGATTTGTCTGGCTCTTGTACTCGTGGGCTGGCCTTCGGGCCATGCTCAGCCCCGTTGCTTTGTCTATTTGGAATACATGTATCCAGTTTCACTTACTGCCTTCTTCCACCCGGTGGGCAGTCTCGGGACGCTACAATAGGCTCTTCCTTTCTCAACTTGGATCATAAAAGGTCTATCCACTCAAAAATTAAGGGATTAAAAGATTTTCACCTCTTTAAGCGCTTTTAAAGAACTTCAGCGGATAATCTGCAAGAAAGCGCAACACAGTGAGTTAGTGCTTTTCTGTTCGTATGGGAACCCCAATACTGTGCTTTTAGTGTTTCCTCCCACACTTATTTCATTCTGGAAAAGTCATTATACGATACCAGTTTTGTTTTAGTGTGCTTCTGAAGTAGGAAGCGGGAAGACGAAGCGTGCCTGCCATCCGACGAGGCCGTCATGGTCTTAAGATTTCAGTTTAGGTTCTCCAAGCTTCTGCGTCTCTTCAGGTCGCGACGTTGCCCATTAAACTGTCTTATGTTCTAAGCATATGTTTATGTGTATACATTGTGTTTTATGCATTCGATTACCTGTTTGGGTGACGATCAATTTGGTGGCCGTCAGGCCTCCGCCAATAGATCCGGATCAAGTTTTCTATCTTCTGCACCTACGGGAAAGTCTCGGAACGCTGCAGACTACTCCGTAGTTTTGGGATTTGTTGCACAAAACAAGCTCGAATAGAGTTAGCAGCCGCAGAAATAGCAAAGTGTTTCAATAAAATTTGGTAAGGCCACACCATGAGGGGAAATGCTGCGGAACCAAGCTTTTGAACAAGGGAAATAACACATTGGTTATTCAAATATTTGTAGAACTGGAATTCATTTTGGCAATCATCTTGCTATTGTCTGCATGGACTAGACTTCTTGTCAAGCCAAAGTCTAACCTTTTCCTCTTTACCCTGGATACAATAAACCCATTTTACTGACTTCTACCTAATGGGAAGTCTCAGGACGTTACATTAGTGGTAGCAGAATACGGGGTCAACTATGTTACGGCTTCTGTCTAAGTTTACACAGTTTGTCACAGTCTTCTAGAGTGCGAATGAAGGCCATGTACCTCCAGCGGGCGAATCTTTCGCCTCACAACTGAAGGACTAAGAACGGCATTTGCCCATTCGCGTGTTTCACATACAGTCTCAAGCGACGCCACCGTAAACAGCATAAAAAGTCTAAGTTATGGGTTTCCCTTACCATACTTCAGTATGAACGTCGACTGCTCGACTCCTACCGCAAAAATTTAGTTTATACAGGTGTTTCGAAGTACAACTTTGAATAAATCGAACTCCAACAGATGCTTCCTTTTCCGCTTATTTTGGCATTCAAATCGGTTGGAAAACAGGTGAAACCAAGAATGCCGAGATGGTCAAAACCGTTCACGCATTCTCATAGGAGATAATGATCAACGCGTCTGCTTCGCGGGTGCTTCCTTGAGGTACCATAAATGTAGTAATCGGCTGGTGCTAAAGGTGTATAAAGGGATGTGCGGTACATGCCGCTTAAAAGAAGAGGGTATAGAATTATACTTTTCTATGCGGCTACCTTTATGAATGGTAATGAATTTGCGGTTCTTCTTGCTATTGGCTGAGTTGGGTGGGCTTCGAGACTTGGCCTAGGATATTTTTGGAGTTTACAAGTGTAGCGCTCATCATCGGACATAAAAAATTAATTCAGTGAGAAGAAGCTCTGGCTACCATTTTACCCAGTAAGAACACGCAGGCCATAATTACTAGGCCCCAAGCTAAGACCTTGCCCTTAAGCATTAATTTTAGTGCAAATTTGAATAAAAATTTTATGATTATTTATATTTGGTATAATTAATTTGTTTGTACTCTTTGAACAAAACCGGGAAGCTTGGATCTCTGTGATCCTCGTTTTTGTTTAGGGCGATGTTTTAGTGGAAGATGTTGTTGTCAAGATCTGTACTCCCTTTCTCACGGCTTACCTTAGTCTACCGTTTTTATCAACCATTTCGTGGGAAAAAGTATCATTACGCTCTTGAACCGAAGATCCTTCCCCCGGGTACACGGCTTGACATCAACGATCCCCTACTCTATAAGACCGTAGAACCGATTTCGAAGTGGCGGCACTCTGGCAAAAACTGGGATCCTATAGTTTCCAAAATGATGGGGATGATGTTATATGATGGTGATCGTGAGACAGCCCGTGAAGTGATGCGCAAAACCTTTGCAGAAATAAAGTTCATACAGGTATCCTGTGGTATACGGATTGGTTTATTTACAGATGGGTAAGCGTAAGAAATTGGTTGGAGCTGAGTTTGATGCAGTGGAGGTTAATCCCATTAAAATAATTAATCAGGCTGTTACTAATTGTTCCCCTCTTCTTGTGCTTCACTCTGTTCGTCGTGGCGGTTTTATCTATAAGGTATCATCTTCATTCTTTATTGTCATGTTAAGCAGTCGTGTTGAGTACTTGTGTTAATTTTTCTGTCTTAGGTTCCTGCTCCTCCACAAAATGAAACCGTCTCTCGACACATGGCAATTCGTTGGATTCTGGAGGCAGCCAGAAATAAGGATAAAAATATGAGGATTTGGGTTTCTCTTGCACATGAACTTATTAATGCTGCCAACAACGAAGGTGTGGCGATTAGCAAGAAGAGGGAACTTACGAAGCAGTGTGAGGAGAACCGAGCATACGCAAATTACCGAATTTACTAGCTTTTTCACATTTTTTCATAAACTCGCCTTAGCCTAATATATTATTATTTCATTGATCTCTGCTTCTCCTTATTTATTGGGGATTTTAACCGTGTGGACAAAGTTTTATGTCAGGACGTAGAAGCACTTGTTTGCTATTTCAGACACGATTACTCCGTGCGGTACGTTGTGCAGGCTGCGGTGCGTTATCTTGGGCTAGTCAGGTCTGGCGCTACCGGCACCATGCATCAATTATATCTGAGGAAAGTACCCGCAAAGTACGCAATGTTGGTCTCATTGCTCACATCGACGCAGGAAAGACAACCACCACTGAGCAAATGCTCTTCCTCGCTGGTGAGCTATTCTTATTTTCTTTTTGAACCTGAAATATATAGATTAAATATGAAACTGGTCATCTAAGTAGGTCGAACGCGTGCTGTGGGTGAGGTCGACAGAGGTGATACGGTAACCGACTACCTTGCAGAAGAGAGGGAGCGTGGAATCAGCATAATGAGTGCTGCTGCGTGCCTAACCTGGCGCCAGCACGACATTCACCTCATCGACACGCCAGGTCACGTCGACTTCACCTTCGAAGTGGAGCGCGGTCTCACTGCCGTCGACTCAGCTCTTGTTATTATCGACGCCTGTAAGGGTGTGGAGACGCAGACTCGCACCGTCTGGTGGGTCGTACTCCTCTTTTGTTCACTTCTTTTGTCTATCCTTACCCCTCACATCGTTCTTGGAATGCTCAGGTCTCAAGCAGATCGCTACCAGTTGCCAAGACTTGTCTTTGTCAATAAGATGGATCGTCCAATGGCAAATTTCAATAATTGCCTTCTTTCCCTTCATCATCGTTTCGGAGGCCCCTTCTTTCCGCTTCAGATGCCGGTCTGCATCGGGAAGGACCGTTTCGTCGGAGTCGTCGATTTGGTCTCTCTTACCCTTAAGGCACTTCTCTTTATTCCTTCTTATTCTTAGCATTGGTTATGGTTGTGCTAAGTAAATCAGTCACTAACCTCTACCCTTCTTTGACCAAATTGCTAACAAATATTTTGCTACGTCGTGCTTGTAGTAAGCTCAGGTAAGTTAATTGAATGGCATTTATTTTTTGCACGTAACTGAGCTTGTTCTTTACTTTTTTAGCTAGCTTCTCTATTATCTTACCTTCATTTTGCAGGTGTGGCCAACAACGCCGAGGCAGGATAGTCGATGTTTCTCTCAAAAGGATCTTCTTAAGTTTCTGGCTTCTAAAGAATTGCGAAAGTCAGAAGAATTGTCGGGTATTAGCTTTGCTGCAGTTTTACCCTTGGCGCTTAAAGCTCGAGGGCAGCTGCTCGCCTCCCTGGCAGAGTTGGACGATGCCTTTGCAAACGAATATCTCCTCCTCGACACTCCTGAAAGCCTTCTCCCTGCGGATGTTGTTCATGACTGCGTGAAAAGAGTGAGCGAACCGACTTTACCTTGGATCTTAACAACGTTTTTTCACGAGCAGTGCATTATGAATGTTATTGAATAGGATTGAATTTGTTCGCTTGTTCATTTCGGTCGTTTCACAGATTCTGATTTCCTACCTGCAAAATGACCGTGTGCAGCACTATTTGAGTCAAACAGCTACCAGGGCTCGACTGTTATTCTTGGAGAGCCAAGGTCAGTAAATACAATTTTTCAACTACGACAGCGCAATTCTTTGCTGCCAACATTGAGTGTTCAAATTGTTAATCATAATTTTCAGTGATGCTCTAGATAGATGATTCCCTATTTGAAAATGTTTCATTGTGCATAGTAGTTATGATTTTCGTTAATCTCTCTCTTTAAATAATCCCAAACCAACAGTATTTTTGTTAATCAACCTCCAGAATCAATCATTCGATTTCACTTTAGCTGCTCTTAACCTCAACGCTTCATTGAGGCCCATAGTTTCATCCTTAATCTTTCAAATATTCTGCAGTTTTTTACGTGGCGTTGTAAGATCTTGGATCTTAATATGACGTTTCTAGTCTTCACTTTGAAATGACAACTATCCCAAGTTCCAAAGTGCGATTTCCTTTCTATTCGTAGGTCACCATATCCTCTCGCGGTTTCCCAGTTTTACTGGGCAGTAGCCGTCGAAACGTTGGCATACAACCAATCCTAGACGGGATCGTTGATTATCTACCCGATCCCTCCCAACGCCCTCTGCCACCCCATGTCGCTAGTGTTCTAAGTCGGGTGCAACGTTCCACGCCCTCTGAGAGCCAGTCCTCGCCAATCCTCCTCACCTTCAAAATAATCTTCGACCCTCAACGCGGTCCGCTCTCCCTGACTCGCGTCTATTCTGGCTACGTCAGATCATGCATGCAAATTAGAAATTGGACGCGTCATGATTTGGATGATGCTTCCTTAGTCGAAAAAGTGGGTTTTATAGAAATGCCTATTCAATGATATTCAGTAGCATATCTACTTGAACCCCTACTTCAGATAGGGACCCTGTTACAGCTTACCGGAGACACTTACGAGATAGTTGATTGCGCGGGTCCTGGAAACATTGTGGCTTTGAGTGGCCTTCAGTCAACCAGAACTGGTGATATTCTTGGACCAGTGATATCAAGTTCTCCTGACTCTGAGGTGGATGAAAGAATGGATGCAGACGTTGATGATGCCTTTATACCCCAGCCGGTTGTCCATGCTGCTCTGGAACCCAAAAGCAGCTCCACCCTTCGAAATCTTGAGCATGCTTTGCAGTGCATGCAACGTGAAGATCCTAGTTTCAAAGTAATTCCTCTTATTTCTATGGAATCAGATCTTGTAGACTCGGATTTTTTTTGTCTAGATGAATTCGAGAGTTGAGAATGAAAGCTTCTACAGAACTGATGGAAAAGTGAAGATGTCTTTTAAAGCTTTATTGTTGCCTAACTTGTAGAATTTTTACATAATTTAGTTTTTTTTGTGATTATTTTGTTCCAACATTTGTTGTTGTTGTTGATCGAAAAGTTGACCTAAGTCCAGACTTTGTCATCTACTTGTACTAATCACTGCCCCATTACCGTATACTCCGAGCATTTAATCATTTGAAATGAGATACTTATGCTATCTGAATCTGGCAGGAGTTTTATGCAAGGAAAGTGGTACTTTTACGGCGATTTCCTTCGCTGTAATCGATGTCGTTATTTTAATGAAAGAAAATGTTTGTTCTTAATTTGGAGACCATTTCACAAAATTATTCATGAATTTTGCATCGATCAGATAACTGTTGTCAGCATTCCTCCAGATCGCCCTCAAGCAAGGAAACACTAATTATTTATTAATTAATCAGAAATCAGTACCGTTTGATCTTCTTGTCGAGGCGTTGGAGCATAACGTGGGCAGTGGATGACTTCCCAATAAGACGTATCCGTTTCCATATAAAGTTGGCGTCTCTGTCGCATGCCAACCGTCCACCTGTTTTTAACACTAAATAGATGTGCATATTTCCTTTGTAGCATTAAGGATGTAAAACTCTTGGCTCTACTTACTTAATGGGTCCCCATAAGAGCAGACAGTTGGCATTATTTCATGGCTCAAGATTTGCTTTCTCATCCTTTCTAATCGGACGGCGTTTGAGTGCCGTTGCTGCGATTGTCAAAACATCGTCACCAATGAATTTTTGGCTCCGTTTGCTTTTTACTCTGGAACTGTTTATGCCATTCGGATGTTCTTTATCTCTAATGCTCCCTAAGATCCTGTGCTAAAGTAATTTTTACATAGCTATAGCTGTACCTTTTCACGATTTTGATGTTTCTTCATTCGATTGGGCCAATTGTTTGACTAAATTTAGCGTTATGCGCTGTTAATTTGGCTACGTGGTCAGGGTCTTAAGCCTAAATTTACCTTCAACCCGGAAGCTCTAGCATTACTGTTGGTTTTGGAGGAAGTCACGGAGAAGTATTTAGTGGGCACCTTTTATTAGTGTTTTTTTGCGTTCTGACCTACTGAAAATGTCTCTCCGCGAACTTGAGCTGATTGCCCATTTCGTGGCTGTGCAAGTACCTGCTGTGATACATGGTTTGAATTTTCGGTCTTTAGCTATTGAAATAGCTACTATAAACTCATAAACTTCCAATTTCTTTGACATTTTGCGGGTAGGTTAACTGCAACGCTATACTAGCGCCGAGTTGAGTCGATCTCGCGTCTCCTTTGATTACACGCACACTTGTCAAACTCGGGCAACTGCAATAAAGTATTTTTTTTCCGCAGTTAAGTTACATGGACTAGTCGAGATTTTGGACAAACTCAGTTGTCTCAGGAATAATTATCTTTATTTGGATGTCAAAAATCGTCTATAATTGTTCTTTTTAGCATCTTCATCCCGTCTCCGTTTGTGCGTTTTTTGTTCATGTTTCCGCACATTATTCACATCAGTGTCAAGCAGTTGCTGTTATCCAAACTTTCCAATCATCAGCTCCACTCTTTAGTCTTCTTGCCTTCTTCCGCACCAGGCTACTTTTGACAAAGAAACGGGACAGTGGGTGGTGGCGGGGATGGGTGACCTGCATTTAGAGGTGATACTTTCGCGTCTGCGTCGGGAGTACCGACTGGAGGTGAATATGGGCTCTCTCCTCATTTCACATAGGGAGATGCCTGAGGCCGGTCACGAATGCTGCGGGACTGCCGTCTCCACAGGTTTGTTTGTCTGCTCCTTTGTGCTTCTTTGAATAATGAAGATGGTGACGCAGTTAGTTGATTTCTTTTGATTGCTCTTTTGCGCCTTCATCACTTGTGATTTTGCCTTTCGAGTTACCTTTGGGGATGTAAGACATCTTGATCTGGTCATAATTTTATCATAAACCCATACGGCAGTTGGGCGACTTGGTATACCATGCGAGCAAGCAATGTATAAACACCATATTTCGTTTAAGGCTAGATGATATTTGTAGCGTGCCTCTGAGTCTCCTCCCTCCTCCCATTGGTTTGGTTCTATTTCGGAGTCGTTCACAATTTCTTGAGATTTGGGAAAGTTTCTAGTGAATTAGCAAGTGCATGGGGAATCGTGCGTATCGCTTCGAAGGCTGCTATTATTTATGATCTTTCTTCATTTATGTTTATGGTGCAGCTTTTTATCGTGGAATAATTGTCGAAAGTTGGTATGATTAAAACAGCCTCTCTTTTGTGAATTTTCTTAACCTTATTCATTTACGTCTGCATATTATTGGCCAAGGCATTCAGGGAAACTGGCCATTTGCCAAAGGTGTTGTTTTGGTTGAACCGGATTTTCAATTACTCACTCTTACCATTTCGAATGATTGAATCAGTCTAACTATCCGTTCATTCTTGACATCTTGTTCTAAAACCGAGATCATGTTTGTGGTGACTCCTCTTTCCATTTATGCATGAAACCCTAGTTCGAAAATGCACACTGACATGATGATGATGGGGTAATAACTTACTTTTTTTGCACTACAGAATCAAAATAGTTTATCAGGCGACTGAATGCTTCTTAGAAGTTATGGATGGGGAATATTTCATGGAATTTTAATTCTGTTTTGTTTTTTTTTCTCAAAGAACAAATCAGCGTGTGCATGAAAACTATGGAACGGATGTTTGCGAGTGTTTTCCAGTTTGTCTTGCATCTAAACTGGGTATGTGATAAATGAGGTGTTGGAAAAATGGCACTGTTCCGCGACAAATGTTTGCAGCGGACCTTAAGTCTAAACGTCTTTATTCCCACCCACTTTTGTGGCTCAATATTGGCTGGATTCCTTAATCTACATGGTCCCAGTTTAACGAGCCATTCTATAAAAGTACGCTTAAATGGAGCGAAAGTAAAATTCGCCGATGATGCAAATCTGGGGATTTTACCTGCTATTGAAAGGAATATACTTGCTCTGTTTTCGTACTCCAAACTGACTGAGAAAGCATAAATCGCATATGAAATGCCTGGGTGGAGCTTGTCTATGAATGCTTGTTAAGTTGGTCACATTATGTTTACTTATTGTCAGGCCTTAGTTTTGACCGTGGACGTCTCTGCCTGCGAAAGTTCAGTAAGACCAACACTGCTCCCAATGCGGAGATGGGCTCCACCCTCCAAGGCAAAATGGACCTTAATTGCCTTCTAGTTTGAGTACTAACTGCACTGAAGACACGATCAGGCACTAGTTTGGCCACTAGCATACCATTTCTGATGTATAAACATTTTTGAATTTTTGATACCGCTTTTGAAAATCCATATCTCCTGCAATTTATCTTTGTGCACAAATAATTAAGATTGTAAGCGTCAAAGAGTTTTTGTGCTGCATCAACATTGGCATCTGGTGGATTTATGCTGCTATATCATCGCTTGTGATCGGTGATCTCGCAGGATTATTTAACAGCAACGAATGTCCTGGAGAGCGCTTGACTGGAACGCTTAAACGGGTGACTCGGCCATTATTTATAACTCGTAATAAAAATCCAGTTAGTCATCCCGCTTTTTCTTGAATCGGACTTTCTGCATGAATGACAAAGATGTCTTTGGTGAGGAGACTTTTCTTGGTCTTCGCACCGCTCCACTCATGAAAGAGGGAAGGAGTGGAGACAGCAAAAGCACTGCACTGTAAAGGATCTGTCACCTTCCAGGTATGATTGGTGGACGACAAAGAACTATCTTCGTAGAGCTCGACGTCTTCTCTGATGGACAGACGAATGCTTCAAGTCGACTTCGGGTACGTGCAGGACACTGTGTTTCGAGGTGTTATTTATTTTTAGGAAAAATCTGTATGGTATTTTGTTAGGCGTCTTTTTGCGAGCCTTGCGAAATTATTTAGCTTCCCACCTTTAAGTCAATG
The DNA here is from genome assembly GCA_900622495.1 of Hydatigera taeniaeformis. Classification (NCBI taxonomy): domain Eukaryota; kingdom Metazoa; phylum Platyhelminthes; class Cestoda; order Cyclophyllidea; family Taeniidae; genus Hydatigera; species Hydatigera taeniaeformis. The sequence goes on along the minus strand of UYWX01020552.1, from coordinate 23,543 downwards.
CCTATCCCCATCGTGCGTTAGTGCGTGTTGACTGGTAGTGGATCAGGAAAGATCGCACCTTTCCCATGTCTCATCCTTTCTTCGGTGTCTTTTATTGCACCGATTCATTGTTAATCTTGTTTATTCTGCCCTAATGGTGGTTTTCAATTCTCTTGAATACATATGCCAACCTTATCTTTCATGCTTTTATGAATTACCGAATAAGTGAAATTATTCCGTATATTTTAAAATGGTTTCACCATTGGTCGTTTCATACGTGTGAAAGCTGAGCTTTTACGGCCCCCAGATTAATCTCCACTTGGCAGAACTTTCGGCTGTTTCCATATTCAATTCTGTAGATGTTTGAGATTAGCCAGTACACTTCCTACATTTTGGACAGAAAATGCATTTAACAGTGGCTTTTCCTCCCTGAACTCGATTTCACGGAGGCTGTACTGACTTTCCTTAGCATTGGTGCTATAATAAAAGTCCGTTTCCTTCCTTATGCTTACATCTAATTTTCGTCAGTGCTTTTATTCATACTACACCGAGGTGATTATCACTCGTGCTTACGAGAATGCGCCCAGGTGATATACTTCTGAGAAGTTATCCTTAGAATGAGGTGGTCTCTAAATTAAATTTCCTACCTCGAACCACTCGAGTCCAACCATGTTTGCTTTTCGTTTTTGCATCCGTTCTTCCATCTATTTTTGTGGTGGACAAAGAAAAACAATCCGATCTCATTGTTCTTGTTTGTGTAAAACAGTGAATTTCAACCGGCATAGTCCCATAAGCCTTGTGGTCAGATTAAAAAGGCGTATTTTGAAGATCATTTCTAAACCAATGCACGCTCCTTTTACAACTGTCATCATTCATATCGGCTCAAAAGCCGGAAAGTTTTATTGTTACTTCTGTGAGTATGTATGGCTCGGCATGCATAATCTGGCGTAGCATTGAAACGAAAGACACGCAACACCCCCATTGTTTGAGGCTGGAGTGTGTGCTAATGCCTTTACCCACTTTAATTTCCTGCTTTGTGGCAGGTTCGGTTCCTCTCATCTCTCTTGCTTCCACTAATGATATTCCGTCGGGCATAACTTTCCTCCATGTCAAAAACTCTATCATTTCATAGCGTAGCACGGTTTCGATGACTCATTTAAAACGTGGAGATGATTTGAACTTGCGGACTTGCCGCAGTGGTTGCTCATTCCTTGAATATATTCCTTAAGGTCAGGTTTCCTCCATGATTATGCGAAGTTTCTCCTTTATTTGCATCAACAGTGATGCTTCACAGTTCGGGAGCTCTCTCACTAGTAGCATAAATGGTTCTGAGCACATGGCATTCATTACTTGGCTGAGGTTTGCTGATAAAGCACTTTGGATAACTAGCTAGCTCGTTTATAGCCTTGCTCTTCCAAAAGTGCTGGTCAGCTTTGGCTCTCCTTGATGTCTGCGTGACAGTTTGAATGGAGGTAATTGGTTGAGGACGGAAATATTGGATGAGTTTGGTATTTTTAAACCGCTGACAAGTTATAGTCTCGCGCCTCATTACTGTACCCTCAGTCACGTCCTCTGGGTTGTCCTCTCAGAGGAATGGGAAGCATGATCTCTATCACTCAAATTTTACCTCCCTCCCCAAAAAAAAAATCTTCATTTTTTCCAATCTTAGAGTGAAACTGTTCCAACTTTTAACTTCAGACACAGTTCCTACAGCTTTTGTAATAGTTTTTTGAACACCTGAACACTACAGAATCAGGTGGTCAGTATGATAGTTCAACTTTGTTACCGATTTATGCATTTAACTGCACCCTAATAAATTTTGTCCAACTTTGTAGTTTGCATCAGTAAATTATCAAAATCGAATCTTGTTTGGTGACTGCATTCAAATAATGAGCAGGTGCACGAGATCCTGTTTTAAAGCATTACTGGAATCCGGAGCATATTAATTGAGTAGGCTGGATCCTACAAGTAGGAGTAAACAAACTTTCAAAATTTATATGCGTCATGGTGTGTATAGTTCAATGTTATTCGAGAATTCGTGACTCGCAAAGTGTTTAAACTACGGACCAAAGGTTTGCTGAATGGCAAAAATGGGCAGTTACTCATTAGCCGTTCATGAAAACTGTAGTACTTTGGATGAGCAAGTACCATTTCCGTTCTGCATGTTTGGGCCTCGGGATAGGCGTCTTCTGAGTTACCTTAAACCACAGTCTTGTGGAATTGCTGCGTGCTTCAACTGACATCAGTAAGTCCGTCTTTACCATTGCCACGAATGCCCTTCAATATGATGAAAACGGTTTTGTGATCGGGGGGAGTGGGTTTACACTGCTGAATAAAGGTTCTGTATTTGTCCCAACAACATTACATTCTTTTCGTTAAAACGTATGACGTGAAATCACCTGCCATCGTTGCCTCCGTTCAGGTGCTTTTAAGTCCTACTAATCCAGGTAAGCAAGTAAAAAATCTACCTCGGTTAGGTAAGCCGCTATTTTGATTACCAGTTGCTTAGGATGTTGAAGGAAAAGTACGTCAATTTAAAAAAAAAGAGAAAAACTTCACAGACGACTTTGAATGCTTGAGGTAAAAACGCTGCATTTATCTTTCCTTCAAGGTAATTTTCGTGAAAGGCTGGAACCTGGAGGGTCAGAAGGGAGGTGGCGGTAGCGGAGATACTGATCACTCGGCCGCAATTCAGCATAAAGTGATGATGTGCGTGAGACAGGGATGTGAGGTTGCATTGGCTACGGGCGGTCCGTCGCTGCGCTCGCCTGTCCTCGGCGTGGGTGTTCGCATTCGCCGCGTCGGTCAGCTGGCCTCCGCCCCAGTTGACAATTCATTCATAGAGTCCAACTTGACACGTCTACAGGTGCCACTCGCCTCACAGAGCTTCGCACCCTTCGCTGCCCTCCTCCGCTCTACTGTAATGAAAGCGCAGACTAAGGCATTGGCTAGTCTACCTGGATGGAGAATCATGGAGCCTGTCATGACTGTTGAGATCCAGATACCTGTTGATGATGGCAAGTCACAAAGACGATTTGCTCCAATTCATTTGCTAGTAGGGAGGGCGAGGAAACAGTAGTCGAACTCGTTCTAATGGATGTGTTAATCTGGTAGACCAAAACATTACATCTTGTTTTACTATTCCCTAAATGATACGCATAAATAGTGAGGTCGCTTACTTCTCCGCATTTATTGAACAATCTGGAGCAGAAACCTGTTGACTTTCTCATATTTTTCGACACTTCGGGTAAGCATGATAAAAAATCTTTGGGGTTTTCTCTTGGCGTTGCCAGATAGATTGAACTTTGCTATAGGTGTGCATATCTAGCGGTTTGCCACTGGAAGTGACTTTAGCGTAATATTGTTGCACTGTGATTACTTGGATTAGTTAAACTGAACTATTGTGTTAGTACATCATCAAAAAGTCTGCATCACTGACCGTGTTGTTGTTTTTTAACTATCTGAAGATTGTTAACCTTGTGTTACGTTTGGTTTCAATGTGGGGTTCCGAGATTGAGGCTTGTTTAGGGAATTTGGAAGTGGCATTATCTCTTACGCTACTTTTCATTCTCAGTATCTTGTCGAACCGAAAAATGGTGTCCACACCGAAGTTACGTGAACTCCAATTTCTTGTCCTTCGTTCAATCGCGGAGGAATAGCAGTTGTTTGGATTTACCAGCTAAAAAGGATACATAATTGATGCACACTGATGCTTTGTGGTGTGTTTTATTTGCATAGAAATAGGTGCTGAAAATATATCCAACTAGCGTTTCTAGCTGAAAAAAAAAATAAACAGTTTGCTGAAGTTTCCTAAAGCTTCCTTATAACTTAGCTCTGAGAAGCCTAGTGAGGTCACTTTGATTTGTTTCTAGCGTTCTGTTATCATTTTGAGAGTGATGGGCATCCACTGCGCCTTGTTTACTCCTTCAAATAGATGGGTTTGTATGCATCATTATTTGTCTCCAAGGTGTTAAGTGCGTACATTCCCCACCTGATGCCAAGGTGCATTTCACTTCTTTGAACTGTGTCTTAAATCGAATTCTACCATGGAATCCGTCTCTACCACTTTCTAAAGTAACCATCCATAGGCCTCCCTTTTTTTGCAAGTTAAAAATGAAGTAGACTAAGAGGTCTATTTACATTACGTTGTTTACTAACTCACTATATCCTCGTAACAGAGCATGAATTTGATGCGAACTTCACATTTATAAATGTTTCAGCCCAGCGCCACCCACCATCTCTTTTCCTACCCCACTTTTGTGTTCCACTTGTCTACTCCTTTTCATATGTAGCTGGGATTGCAGTGAGGAGTGATAGTCACTTTGGAGGACAATGGAGACATGTGGAAGATGTGAC
>UYWX01020552.1:0-18981 GCA_900622495.1 Hydatigera taeniaeformis | reverse complement strand
AGTGAGTGACGTGAGTGATCGCATACAGGATGACCAATTGTGGGTGTGGTGAGGTTGAGGTTTGAGGGAAGGTCATTTTGCGTCACAGCAATGGTGAGAGAGGGAGAGAGAGAGAGGTGGAGGAAGTGGAAGAAATGTGGGCAATTGGGGGACTACAATGAGGTGTGTTTGATGGGTGTGGGTGGCACCCATTGGCTTAGTCTTCACGACTTTTTTGTTGACGTAGGCATAAACAATTTACTCCACCGCACATGAGACTGTGCATAATTGGGTTACCATGACAACTTAAGGTTACTGAAAATGATTTTATTCCTTTTAAGAACTTCATCGGAGTTGCATTTTCCAATTCATTTTTTCTCTTATACTGCTGCTTTGAAGTCGAGTTAAAATAATTGTGCAAGGCGGACATCCTTTGGGTTCGACCGTAATTTTACGGTATGGAAGTGCAGTATGAGAAAGTTACCGTGTAAAGCGTAGAAAAGAGTAGTACCAGACTGATGCGTATCTGGGGCTCATATTTCGCACAAAACTATTGCATCTCATGTTTTCCAAATAGATATAAAAAGTTATTTCAGTCGAAAACTGCACGAATTTTCGTGGAGTTTCGGTGCACATTGGCCTGCTGAATTGTATCACTAACTCTGTTTCAAAGATTACTTTGGTGCATGGAACGTCCATTGTCAACTTTAACCCAAACATTGAATGTATTAAAGCTAACGAATTGTTTCCACTTTTTGACTATGAATAAAAGTAATCAAGGCGTTTAATTTCATCTAAAGTATCACAATTTATTTAGCCCTAGTTTAGGCGAGTCAATTAAGAAAGGTTTATTTTGAAAATTGATGGTCGTTTCTGCCACTGTTATTGCGATGTCGGAAAGTTGGGCTTTGACTTAACGCGTAAAGTGGAGATGCCATTTAACAGATAGGCTAATAAATTTGGTCACCTTAAAGAATCTTCAGTGCTCCCATGGCACGGCTCATAAAGTCGTCTTAATCGTTAAGTGCTTAGTAAAGCATGTTTAATGTGTTGCGCTTTGAGGCCTAAAATGGGCTAGATTTGACAACGAAAGGAATGGAGGTCTTTTGAATTGCGATAGCGCGATAATGGACAATGTGGTAGGTTTTTACTGTCTTTGGAAGTACCTTATACATGGTCATGGTTAGAAGATCCGAGATGTAATTGGTGTCGAAACAATCTTGAAGGTGTGCTTGAAAGAAAGTGGAAAATTTCAGTACTATAGCCAACACTTTTAACTTTGAAAGACAATCAGTGTAGCTATCGATGAAGGTTTTTCAATGCTGGACGGAAAAGTCTTATCTGCCGGGTCAAAAGGCTCCGTTGTTTGGTAAAGTAGCCAAGCTGTAATCTCTTGCTGTAATCACATCTGGTTAGAGGCTTCCCTCGGAGATTATTTCGTTTAATCACAGGAAAATAAAACATTTCATTTCCATTGGCAGCATCGCATTGTAGTTGTGGCGGTGTCGAAATCTACTTATTTAATAGGCTATTGTCTTGGAAAGTATGCGCACCTAATCCCTTTACTGAGCTGACTCTAGGATGAGGAAATAATTGTCAAAGGTCTGACTACAGCCACCTGTCTCTGAGCTAGTGTAATTTTTCTCACAATACTGGAGGTCACTCGGGTGGCGAAGCCTGACATCTGCCATGGTGAGGTAGAAGAAGGAGAAGGGGGTGAGGGAGGAAGGGGGGAAAGCGGGAGGTGGAAGACGTGAAGCGGGTTGAAGAATGTGGGGAGGAGAACTTGTCACGCCTCCTTGGCAAGTTGGAGACTGGCAGCTTGGATTGATGGAAATTTCACCCTCCATTGACAATATCTCTTCCTACCTCAGATTTTCAAAAAAAAACGTGACTCGGTTAAACATGCTTTGCCTATCAGGCTCATTATATCCACTCGCTTATCATACTAAAGGCATTGCTAATTGTCAATGTAACACACGTCTGAAGCATCATCTTGATTTGAGCTCTATGGCAAGCAAGACTGGATTTACACTGAAGGAAATGGCACTTTATGTTCACTTTTAGCTAGCGCTGGCTTACTTTGGCGTTTTTCTCGGATTGTTTTTTTCAAGAGCTTTTTTGTCGGAGGAAGAGCAGGTGATGTGAAACAAAAGAGGGTGTGTGTGCGTAATAGCCTCTGCGGGACGGCTTTCATCTGGTTGGCTGCTTACTTTTCAAGTTTGAAGTCTAACCCGGTCTTGAGGGCAGCAGGTCCCAAACTTTTTTTGCGCTTATCTTCCTCCGTTTGCTTGGCATAAGCCGATTGCTTGATTACTATGGCGAATTTCATTTCTTCACACCTCATATGTGGGCCACGCTATTTGTTTTTAAATGTATTTTACCAGAATAAATTGAGACTGCAAACAGTTAAAATTGAGTTTCATGAGCAACTTTGACGTGTTGTCCTTTTTATTTACGAAACGTTTATCCACATTTCAAATCGCGTAGAGTTCTCAACCAACTCTCGCTGATTCCTGGCACTTATCCATCGGAAACTGTGGCAAACGAGCTATGCAATGAGTCGCACATGTTGGAGGCAATGGGTGCTTTTTTTACCATGAACACAAGGATAAATGTTAGTGACCTAACTATGGTGGGTGGATTGTTCTGCTACGTGATCTCCCTATTAAGTATTTTTATGCAAGGTTATTCAGTGCTCTTGGGAAATTTGAGCCTCATTCAATTTCTTCGTGTGCACTCTATCACGACTTACTTATTCGCATCATTAGCACATTTTCAGTTTGATTATTTTGATGCTGCTTTAATGTTGTACTCCAAGTAATGCTTAAACTGCAGTTGCTTGTAAATATCTGGTTCCTGGATGAGTGCTTTTTCTATTTCAATGATTTCGGTGTGTTCAACTGGTTTTTTTCTCGCTTCGTCTCGTTTAGACTCAGGTTCACAAGATGCTTCTCTGGCTCCCTTTCTGGGCGAATTGGCGCGGCGTCGGGGCGAGGTGGAGACTGTGGAGGTGGCCGAGCATGACGGCTACGGAGGGAACAAGTACCTCTTGCGTGCTTTTGCACCCCTTGCTGAGTTGACAGGCTTTTCTGCTGCAGTTCGCAGCCTCTCGTCGGGCCGTGCCGATATTGTCCTCCGCTTTTCCCGCTTTCAGCCCGTCTCCACATAGCGGCAGATTGGACTGACGCAGCACGCTTCTCCTCATTTTCCATCCTAGAACCACTCCTCTGCCTAAGTTAGCGCTGAAGAAGTTGACTCTATGTCCTTCGTGTTTTCTTCTGCCTGCTCCTCAAGTAGGATGGGTAGTCATAACCTATGCACGGATTGTACACTACTTTGGAATACTTGACTAATTTGGTATTTTTACAGCTCTAATCGTTCGCGTGCTTTGACAGGACCTCCTTGGAGCAAACCTTTCAAAAGAGAACCAAAAGCTACTTGTCCGCTTTTATAATTTTAAGTTTGTGCTCAAACAAGACTACAAAATGCACATAATTACGGTCATTTGAGGTTAATGGAGTGCCGTTTTGGATTGTAAATGGTGGTTTTTATTGGGTCGAAAAAATTTATTGGATGGTGTGTGTTACAAGGTTAGTAAATGGAAATGGAATTTTTAGATGTGACTCTCGCTATGAAAGCCTCTTAGCTTGTAACTTGACAGGTTGGAGGCTCTTTTGAAGGGCAGTGGTTACATTATGCTACATTTAACTTATTTGAAAGCAGCAAGACAATTTTGCCTCCCATAACCGTTGCTTTGTGTTCTCCCAAATGGATTGTAACTGCAAAGTAGTTTCTAGATTGAGGAAATCAATGGCATAGGTAGCTGCGGTGTAATTAGCAGCCATTCGTTTGATGGTAAACTGAATTTCCGGTATCTTAGATAAGCGTTTGTCGATTCCGCTTAAGTTTTTTACTTGAGTTAGTCTGCAGCTCATTTTTTTCAAAGACCTAAGTTTATTTTTTTGCTTCGACAACGTGGCACGTGCTAGACCTGCTCATTTCATTTTGACTACGCCTTTAATCCTAAGGTAAAAGCGGAGGGAAGTATCTTATTCCAGCACATTGGCATAGAATTAACTAAGAGGTTTCCTCAACTCCATTTCAGTAATAATCGTGGCAATGCTAAAACACAAATAACTGCCATAGTTCATCTTAAGGCTCTGGGGGTTTTTTTAACTTTAAAAGGCTTAGGCAGGAACTCCAACTTACTGTGGTCAATCTACTTTTGCTTGAAAGACATCCACAGCTCTCATGGTTTACCTCGGCATTACAATGCTGCTGTCTCTCAGACAGTCGCTGCAGAAGAGGCCTCATGACAAGGTTAATAATGATAGTATTGATGCTGACTTAATGTATACAACTTTATGCTGAAGTTACAGTTTTGTGTTACGACGAACAATGAAGCTACTTTATCCCATTTGGCCCTCTTTACGGCCCATCCACTACTTGTTGGGGGGTCAGTGTCTAGTGTCTCGGTGAACATGCAATTTCCATTGATAGGCTGCCATTCGACTCACTTTATTGCCCTTATAGAGCGCATATAACGAGCCTTATGCCCTTCCCTATTATTAATCATAAGTTCTGCCTAGTTTTGATATTATTGTTATTATTATTGCCCATAGTGTACATTATCGCGAGGCTCTACGTCACGAAGTTTGTTTGTTTCAAGGGCCCAGGATCATCCTCTATGATCACGAATGTCTGCTTGATAGAGATTTCTAGGAACTGTCCCGGCTGGGCGTGGAATGAGCTTGCCAATTGCTCTCAGACCTGACTTGTTCACTCGCCGATTTGACAAGCACAACGACGCTCAAAAGGACCTGTAATTACTGGTTGTGCACGCACACACACACGTCTTAGTGGGAGGTGGAGAAGAGGCGGGACAGGGTGGAGTGAGAATGCCGGTTATGGACGAGGTATGGGTGGCCACCATAAACGCTTCCATCAAGACTGAGTGAACTAGAAAATCTACAGTTAGCTTCTCAAATTATGTATGAAATGCGAGACATGTTGGTTTTCTTGCAAAGTGAAAAATTCGAGTTTGTCAAGCAGTGGATTTAATTTGGTTGCATCTGTTTCTTGTAACGACGTGGATGAAATAGAGGTTTATTTGGGTTTTATGCTATGAGCTGTGCGAAGTGAAGCTAAATAGAAGCCACTGTTGTAATTACCATTGTTGTCTATTAAAGGTATTTAAATTAATTGCAAAACTGTGGTATTTTGGGGTTTGAGAAAGGTATGTCAACCAATTTGAACTATTGTGATTAAAGAAATCAGATTCTGTTTAATCGTAAGAGCTTTACATGAATTAAGGATTCCCAATAGTAAGTGAAATTCCATGAGATGCTTTTATGGAATGAGTTGGGTAGAAGTGATGACAAACTGTGGTGGGATTAAGTGGGTGACTTTCTTCACTAAGAAACCATCAGATGTGGTGGGACTAGTCACTGGTGAAGGCACATTTATTTTCGAGTGGCGAGGTGTGCGTGAATTTAAAGCAGGACATTAAGAGCCTCCGTTTATGGAACCGGCAATGCAGATTTCGGGCAACCGCTCGTCGCTGCTTCATAGCCTCATAGGCTTGCTGTCATCACAGTTCGGAAATAGTGAAGCAGTGTTGCACTGCCCTTCTGCTTAATGCTACGAAAAATAGGCGAGAGATCTTATAACAGACTGGTTTTGAATGATTTCTTCGATCTAGACTGAAAAGCTAGTGAAAGAAGTCGCCGAAACTGGTAATAGGTAACTTGGAAGTTCATGAGTCGCTCAAATTGGAAGCTATCATCCATTTGTTTACTCAGTGCTTGACTGTTAACTAATGCCAGAAAAGCTCAGTGAAAAAGGAAAATCTTTCTATAACACATCGATTCGGTGCTCTTCATTGCTCATCCTCTTAATTTCATTGCAATAAATTTGCAATCACTGCTACATCAAAAAGCGCGTTAAATGTAGGAAATTGGTCTTTTGAAAAATGCTCCAAAAGCTCTACTCATTCCGGTCGACAGGAGTGCATGCGGTGTGACGCATTGTCGGCCAAAGCTAAATAAGTAGTTAGTTGAGTATTCAAAGACAAAAGGTTTTGGGTATTTTAGTTCAAAACCCACCATGTTAGGCACAAAGTCGCAGGCCTACCCTGGCCAAGCTGTTTGTAGAGCCAGCATCCAGGTGGTTTTGAGTACATGTTTCAAAGGAGCCTTTTGTAAGGTAGAACCACCAATTCCGAGATTAAGCTGGTGATAAAACCGACTACGTGACACGAACATCCGCTTTAACTCCACCCTTTTTAAGCGTATCAAAAGATGCGTAAAAATTCTTAAACCACGAGCAAAGTTAAAAGTTCTGAGGCAGAGAAGAGAAGATAACATGCTGCCGTTCGGGTTGGCATTACAATTGGAGTGGCGAATACTTTGGGCTATTAAAATCAAACTGTACAAGTGTTTGGTGCTTCAATCTGCTACCCTAAATGGAGTCATTCCCTTTTGTGTGACCAGTTGATTGACATGGCTAGTTATTCCCTCATTGTTGCGGGATGTCTTCCACTCGCTGTTGTTGAGAGTAGTTACACTTTTCAGGTTACAACTTCCCACTTTAAAGGGCAGTTGAACTGAAGGGAAATAAAATGAAGCAAGTGTTAGTAGTCCAAATAATGGAGAGACTTGGGTACTATGATGCAAACTTCATTGTTTTAGAATTTGGCAGGAATGAGATCAAGCAACTATCAGCAATTTACCTCCGCATTCTTCATTGCTTTTGTAATCCATTGCAATGAGTGAACGTTTTGCAGTCTTCACACTGTCTCACCAGTGGTGGAAATGGGTTAATTAGGACTCCAGCAATCTCATTCTGCATGAACCAAAACTTTCGCCAGAGGTATGAAGAGGCGTCACTTGAGTCCTGTAGCATTGACCCAAGCGGTCTCGTGAGCGACAAGACATTGTACGACAAGTCACTTATTCCTCCGTTTTACTTGTAGGAGGAGATCATTGTCTGTTGTCGATCTGCATTCACCTTAAGTGTGTTCAGAGAATGGTGGCGGTGAACGCACTCAGTTGCCGTTAAAAGTTTTACTACTGAAGCAGACGCAAGTATTTTCTTCTGCGAATATGAGAATTAAATTGAGTATAAAACAATTTTCCAACTAATTTTTTTCATTCTTAACCAAAGTTTTCCATTATATGTGCTGCGTTGCGAAACCTATAAAGGTTGAAGACGTGAAATTCTGGGCAGACTTTCTTTCCTTATTGCCCCAAATGGCAATGCTAATGAGGTTGTTCAATTGCGTTGAGCAATAAGTAAACGTTAAGTGAATGGCTCCTGTCAACTGCCGAGGACGCAGCAAAGTTCCTGCATGCGTTGCCACCCGTGAGTGCATTTTCCATTGCGCGCCGAGGGCACCACCACTTCGCATTAAACCTCATCGACAACCCCAAATGGTCGTCCTTGGAAACGCGCCAATTCCTAGAAGGAAAACTTATAAAACAAGGAATCCCGTTGTTCATGGTTAGGAGGTTTATTTGCTTCTATTTCCCGACTAATGACAAAGTGATTGCTCGAATAAATTAGTGAGAAGGGCTTTTTTCCGTAGCATTGAGCTATCGACCCCACCTTAGGAGGGAAGGACAACCATTCAACGTTTTCTTACTTATTCGTCTCCTTAGTCCTCTAATTGCTTTGCTCTCCTGAAAGCAGAATTAAATCGTAATTTTCTTGAACAACTTGGCTTCAGACGTGTATTTTTGGCCTACTAATCATTAAGTCCTAGTTTTTTTAATGCTCTCTTCCCACACCCAATTGGCATAAGACAGTTTCTAGGGTGGTCTGGGGCTACCTCAAGAGACGTGGCACAGGGATTCTCCATTCTTTTGGGTGCGTCTAAATATTCTTTTTCCCATTCGTAAATTGAATTTTAGAATTTACACTAAAAGAACTCAACCACTTTCTCTTTAAAGGCTGATTTATTATCCACTCTTGAAAACATTAAATAGCTCTGCATATTACCCTCTGACTCCGACTACGGGATGGCAATCCAAATCAAGGAAAGTAAGGAGCAGTCAGATTTGAAATAAAACTGGTGAATTTCAGTTAATGCTCAGTGTTGTTGTTACTTCCGTTTTGCCAAGAAGGAGGTTAAATGAAAGTTAGACAAACGAAATCAGTAGAGACGGCTGCTGCAACAACAACATGGAAATGAAATTTGTCTAAACAGTGACTCCATAATGACTTTCCTGCAGTGAAACTGCAACTTGTATTTCATTTACCGCAGTAACTTTGAAGCAAAATTTATTGAGACTAAAATATACAATTTAGATGAATGCCAGCAGTGTGAATGTCAAAAGGCGGAACCTGGATATGCCTCACAAATCACACTGAGTTGTGTGACCCACCTATTGCATCATTTCCACCTCGAGAAACCTTCCAATCACCCGCAAATTCTCTCAACAGCATTCTAAATGAATTGGTTTTATGATAAAAACGCGTTTATGGTGAAGTGGGTGACGATGCTAAAAATACGCCACGAACTTGAAGGCGGCCTTCACTGGTGATGTGCTATTGCTGGATAGCCACACCCATTATTTCAAAATTTTTGATTTTATTATCTAAGGACCCATTTATACTTTGCTAACCCTCAGCACCTTTACAGCCTTTAATTCAAATGATGAGGCAAACCAACTAGTGGGTTTTCAGGCCCCTCTCTTCAACCACATACGTACTTTGCTTTGTTTAGGAATTGCACATAGAGCTGTGGTTTTAGTAAGCTGACAGCCACATTCTAGGCTGCGAGGAGGATTCGATCACCATTAGATCTGTGTTGCTGATTACTTGGTGCTTCTAAGAAATCGGAGACATTTTCTGCTTGCTAAGATGAATAAAACTTAAGAGTACCCTTTCCCCACGAGTAAACGAAACTCAGCCGTGTCATCCATCGAAATATTTTCCGTTAAAAAAGCGAAAGCAAATGTGTGGGAATCATTTTAGCTAGAGATTGAAGGAGTATGGAATGTTTGCATAAATGCATATGTACAAGTACGAACCGAGCCAGGTAATGCAAGCGTCAAACATTTTGTTCGTCGCTCAGGATTTTATGGGGGGAAGGGGAGAGTCCTCGCTCATTAACCCCATCCTCAGATTCGGTAAGGAATTTCATGGGAGAAAAGTGCTTGATTGCGGTTGTGTCGATCTCAATTCGACCAATATTAGGCTTAGTGTACATTTGCTGGAGCGTTGCCGGATGCGCTGGCACCGCTTGTAAGCTACTAGACGGTGCTTTGTGCAAAAGAAACTGTGCCTTAGTAGAGGGAATGCATTCCTGAAGGCCACCCTTGTTATTGGCAACCATGAAACAGTCGGTGCTGTGAGTGTCATTTTTTATAGTACTCGCCTCGCGAATGCACAGAAATGGAGCGTAGAGGCCCACTGATCCTTGAGTTTCTGGCCCGTAGAGCTCAAAGGGTTGCAACTCAAAGGATCCCGCCTCGTTGATGGCACTGGGAAAGTTTTTCGTGTCTGTTGTGTCACTGGCGGTAGGGTGGGAGACGGTTCGTGCACTCGCCTCGGAGGTGGGCGTGCATTTTATTTCAGCGAAACCGTGACACTTGGACTCCGTCTCCAATGCGGCTGCAGTATGGAAGAGATTGATTGCATTGTTAGGACTACGAATGAATGCAGTGCTCCGCGCCTGAGGATTGGAGTAGACGCTGGGAGCGATGGATGCCATAGGGTTGCGCTGGATTGTGGAGTCAGGCAGCACCAAGGGCTGGAACATGGAGGTTTGATTACTCCATTCTCGGCTGGTAACCGGCACTGACCAATTAACGTATTCATAGGCGGCGCAATTCGGCTTTAAAAAATGGGAAATATATTGCATAAAACAGAATTTGATGTTAATTTAAATACGAAAATTACTTCAAAATGGATAGCCAAATGCATTTTGATGATAGGCAACCGCACTTCTCAATCACAGGTAACTTAATTTCTCTTCCCTTCAATCGTTAGATTAGTTGATCAAATGCCAAGGTAGCGCCTAATTCTGAAGTCATAAACAGTCTAGTGATGCTGGTCAGATTTTGCTCTTCGATTTGGCAGGGAGGAGCGAATGCTGTTCGAAATGTCTAATTACCCTACTACAAAGCCAACAGGTGTAAAAATAAATCAGTCTGAATAATCAGGATTGAGATTTTGAAGGATGGGGTGAATGGAGTGAGCAAGTAGAACGCCTACATTTTGTGCGCCCATAGCACCTCTGTTTTTATCATCACAAAGTCGTCAGCATGGCAAAGCAATACGGCTGGGGAGCACCAGTTGGATTAGTGGACAAAGCATTGCGTTTTGACTAAAACAATGCTGGGGTAATCACAAAACTTTTATTTTTCCAAAACAAAGGTAACTAAAAGCTGAGGTACCGTTTTGTAGCCTAAAATGCATTAAAGGGATTTGAAAAAGTGCCAGAAAATTGTATTAAGCAGTCTTTAAAAACTGAGGGAGAGGGAATTTGGGATGACATCGTTTTACCGATAAGGGTTGACACTTACGGATTAAAACTGGAGTTTTCTCTTATGCCATATTTATATGCATCGCCTTGGACTGCGTGTTGTCTGAATGCCTACGACTCTTCCGGTTACGCGTTATCATAGTAAATGCATTTTGAGTGTAATTAAAGTGTAGGACAGAATAACACGAAGATTGTGAATCAAGTACAAGTAGCGTGCCTTTTTCCCGGCCAGCATTTCGGTACGTCTGCTTTGGTTTTGTCGCTTGAGGGCAATGAGTGAGATGGCGAGCACCACGACGATGATAATGGAAGTGATGGCGGAGACGGAGATGAGTTGAGGCTGTGTGAGGCAAACGGCGTACCTGCAGGGTCCCGCTCCATCCCCAACAGCTCTCTCTTCCCCTTGAGGGTTCAGTTGCAAGTTTGCTCTGTCCTTCCCCTCCGCCCGACCCGCCAGTACCAGTGATTCTGTCAAAAGCAGTTAGCAAGTCCACATTCCTTACATCCTTACAGTGTCGTGATTGAAGCGTATTTCTAAATCGTTTAATTTTGAAATGAATGACATGTGCAAAGCTTATTTTATAAATGAAATCAAACTCAAAATTCAAGTTGTGCTGTGGTAAAGAACAAGTCCATCTCTCCTAATATCTACTTTTGCATTACTAAGCGCTGAAACCACTTAAATTATCCTCCTGCAAACTGTTACTATAGAAAGAAAAAGGCAATAAATTTGTGTGTTCGAAAACACGTTTAAGACGACGTTTCATTTAGCCTTGCTTTGCGTCATTTAACACAACAAAGAGAAGTCTTTGACAGACTTCCTGCGCACATTTCTGTATTTTCCTCTCGAACCGTACCCTTCGAGAGGGGAAGAGGGAGGGGGGAGTGATCACGGGCAGTGCTGAACGCTGTCAAAACCACTTTTGCGATTTTTCCTCGCTCACGATGGTGGAAATAAGACAGGTTAGAAGTAAGGCTCGACATTTACCCTTAACTTTAAGATGTCATTTAGTGGTGGTTGATCGAATTGCATCTTGACAACACAACCACTTAGCGGATATTCCTATCGGCCCTACACAATGTCCAATGATAGGATTTAAGTATATTATGACTTTTGACGTACTGATGGTATCTCTATGCCGCCCATAATATGCGATCTCATTGTTCAACTAATAACACGCAGTGACCGTTTCCAGAAATTGAAAATAGTCTCCAACTTTTATTTGCCTATCCTGTGTTGCAAAAAAATCCCGTTCAGATTATCACCTTGTTGGCTACTGAAAGGTGACGCTTACTAAAATCAGGACATGCACTACAGTCAGAAGTCTTCTGTGCCTTTGGTCTGTGAGTGGAAAGCTCTCAACTATTTAATTTGCTGCATTGCTTAAGCCAAAACGGGATGCGTAACTAACTTTTTTGCGAGGGTACGACGTTAAGATGCACCCATCGGTCGAAGAGACGATACTTGACACCCCATCGCTTATTTGAGCTGTAGGTCTCTACCAAATTGGCACAGTCCAGATCCTCCTAAAAGTAGATGGGAAACTTGAAAGGCACCGTCTGTGCAATTCCCATCCCACTTCTTTTCCACCATGCGACGTACGCTTGTAATACCGTTAATGTGTGTGGAAAGACGAATGAAGGAAAATGATGTGAGTCGCACAGGTCTCACCTAAAGACCTAGTAAGCATTCCTCCTCCTGCATTCGAATACTTTCTAGTGAAATAACATTTGAAGGAGGGTAGATGCGGCGACACCTATCTGGTGTTTCATCTCTGAAATGTCACCTTATCATCCATCTCCTGCGTTTTCCTGCAGGCTCTATCATGTCACGCTCCACATCTCTCTCGCCTTTCTACCCGCTGAGTTTGTCTAAAAGGGTGATTCGGACGCGTACACAGTGTCTTAGAGAGAAAGGAATGACACAGGCGCCCTTTAACGGAGACATTCTGAAATTTCTCCTTCAAACGTCTCAAAATTTCACAAATTGTTAGACAGGAAAAATGCATGCAGTTTAGGTGCAAACAAGCAATTAAGGCGCCTTTTCTTGACTTGGAAGTGCAGGAACGAGGTTCTAGACTTGTGGAGATAAACTTTTGGAAGGGATTAGATGAGATAACAACATTTGGAGGAAACGAGAACCTACAAGAAAGGATGCTCAAAACTTATGCGAAATAATAATTAATACTATGTCGGTGTGAGCGCATATTTGAGGAAAAATTTTAAACATAATGTCAACTGCATGACAAGAAGTGCAAGTTTTAGGAAATTGACTTTTGCCAAAAATAGCTATGTTGCCGTTTGCTGGTCAGTGAAGGGGCTCCGTGCGCAGACAAGTCATGTGTAGCCCTCAAACCATCCTAACGGTGATTTGGAGGTGGACATTTTCATGCGTGAATAGGCGAAACGCCCTACTTTCGCTGGCTCAAACTCTGTGCAGAATAACAAATGGACAGAGTCGGTACTAAGATAGTTGCAAAACAGACAACCGTTTCAAGACAGTGCGAGCGATTGTGCTGCTAATGGAATTGCTAGTAGGTAGTGTGTGTGTGTGTGTGTATGTATGTATGAAACACTGACCATCCTTCAGCCTTCCTTTTTTATTTTGCGAGCACTTAAGACTTCGCTTTTGTATTTCTACTAACCAGCCTGGTCTCTGGTCCACGCGATTAGCTTCAGCTCTTTTTTGTGCATAGGAATTATACTTTTTGTCTTACCATTGTACCTTCTTTCCTTGATAGAAAAGACTCAAAATGTTGCATTGACAACATCAACAAATGTTTGCTGTGAACTGGAGAATCTGCAACGACATGCACAGAAGAATTAAAAATTAGCTTAGACCTTCGGCTTCTGCAGAGTTGGATGAAAGTGTCAACCTGGTGAGCATGCGATGCCTCTTCCATCCCTCTTCTAACTGAGGGATATTCTAATGAATGAGACTAGACAGGATTGGTGCGAATACAGAGGAGCAAGTTGAAACAGACAAGAAACATTTCCCCTCATAACTATGCGAGACACCGACCTTTATCAAACAATTCTGTTTTTAGGTCAGTTTTTATGCGACTGATGATGGATATACAAAGTGGTCTGACATTATATTCATCTAAACTCTAAGTAGCATGTGAATTCGATGGTCGGCGCGATTGTTTTATGGGTGTTTATCACCCAGCATCAACCATCTTTTGCTAGCTGACGCTTACTGTGGAAAATGATCAAAATCGAAAGAGACTTTGCAGCGCTTTGATCAGTTGTTTGACGTCCTTTTTATTGCGTTGATCGTTGGGACACCTCTCATGCAATTTTGCCCCACAATGTGGCCTTAGAGCCGTGGCAGCAGCCTTTCAGCCTAGGTTAACCGCGATAATGTACATTCTACCTCATTATTGCTTCCTTTTGTCTCCAGGATAGTCTTAGGTAGCTGCACAAGTGTCGCGTATCATCGTTTCATCAACCAGGGCATTTCTGAGCAGGGTTAATTTTGTCGGGCAAATTGCACTTCGTGTTTGCAGGCAAGACTCTTTAGTTGGAGATAAACCGAAATGGCTCTGGCATGAGGCCATTGCTTGCACCACACGCACACTTTCCCAGCAAAAAGCTTCATAGTCTGCTCACTCCTTTACACCATCAACATTTCGCCACTTCGAGTGTTGACGAAGTCACTTCAGGTGTGGGGAAACATCTCAATTGGCGAGTACTATCAAAGTTAGTGGTAAAGTGAACTTGTGGAGCATTAGTGGCGCATTGTACGTGAATAAATAGTTGTCACTTTAGATTAGGAAAAAGTCACGGAAATTGTGAACTATAAATCTCCTCTCCTCGATTGCATAAATAACTCTTCCTAAAAGTTAAAGAATTAGAACAACCGGAGCCAGCAACACTTTTTCCAGGTGACTTTTAGACACTCTGTGGGATAAGCAGGGGCTTAAGTTCCATAATCATTCGCTGTGGTCTTGCTCAAAGCGTCCAAAATAATAGTGCTTTATCTCCCTTTTGGCACGCAATCATTTGTTCTCCATTCTCATGCTTCAAACGCTCCGCTCCTCTCGAAAATTTCGCTCATCTGCATCTTTTGGCTTTGCGATTATCGCAAAATTCTCTCCATTTGATGATGCCTCAACTTTGCCCTAAGAACGTTATGTTTAAAGTCACTACGTTCGTGATGGAGCTGAGCGATTTAAATCACCAGCTGCTGGTTTCACTTCGCTGGATGTGGGGGCTTGCAACTTGCAAGTTTTTCTGACCACTCCAATGAAGGACACGAATTAGATGGATTTTAGTACAATGCCCTAATGCATTCCTAAGGTAGACTTACGAACTTGCATCCTTTGAAATAAAAATAACTGAACGTCAATGACCAGTGTTTGAATTGAGGAAAATGGAATTAATTCGAAGCATTTGTGCAATAGAATCCACATAAGCAGAGGGAAAGGAGACGACTTACCACAGAGCACAAGGTGAATTGGGGGCAGTACCTGATGAAGCATCGGATGAAGAGGGAGTTGAAGTTCTCAATTCGAAAGACTTGGAAAAATTGAGTCTGCAACTGTCGACCCGAAAGTTGTGACTGCTCGAATTGAATGCGATGCGCCTTGTTGCTCGATGTGCATCTAAAATAGTCATCTTTCAGTAAATTGCAGAAACAGACTTGGTGAAGGATGCAACTCGAGGTAAGTGCCATTCTGAGGTAGAATACATGGAGGTTTATGGGTGATTCCAAGGCAAAAGACTGTCTGTCTGAAAGACTAAAGGGAAAAACATTGACTTCCCAATTCACATTTTGGCGTTTGACGGTTTGCTATTACCTAAAAATTATGGTAATGGGGCGGAAATTGTGCTATTCAAATTGTTGCGATAGTAACATTTATGATCTTGCTCAATGCACATAGACTTTGTCTTGAATGGAGCATACAAAAGGCACTCCCCATTAAAAAGGCATCTTGCTTCGGTAATTTTTGAACTTTAACAGCACGTAGCGTACATCTTGGAAAGCATGACATACCCTGCCGCATAAATGAGAAAACCCGAGTAGATGGAGGGGGAAGAAAACTGCGAGCCGCTAATCGAGGCAAAACAACTCTCCACTGCGATAGAATCTTGTGCTAAAAGGAAAATTTCGTCCTGTCACCCAAAGCACTGCACTCCACGCTCCGTTCTGCACTGCGGAACCGAAAAGCGCACGTCCACATTGTAGTACGCAGCATCTTGATGCGGAATTACTGTCCAGCAAATGATTCCCCATTCATTATTCAGCGAAATACTAAGAAACATTAACCTGCACTTTAAAGTAAAAAAATCTACACACGACCAACTGCTTAGCATTTAGATTTAAAGCCAAGTTGACGATGGTTGATGAAACTTTATAAGTCACTTGTCTGTAGTTTGCCAGCTTCAGTCCCTGTAGACGTTGGTTGAGGCAAGTGGATGCAAAAGGTCTCGAGGTGCACCCTCATATTTCACTCCTTCATGCCTTCAAATCCAAATTAAAGGAGACACTGATTCGGAATGCTACGGCCAGGACCTTTTTATGTAAGTGAAAGGAGTAACTGCCACAACGATCCCGTGGGCCACGCAGTTCCGTTGCTTTGGCGTTGTGGAGACCATCAGCTTATTCCAAGCCCATCTAACAGAAGCATCATGGTCGATTGTGAAGTCAAAACATACAGACTTCCCGAGCCACAAGGAAAGGAGGCAAGTTTGTGTCTTACAAAATCAAATATGGTTCGGTTAAACCTTTGTTTACTCAAGTCTTTTTCCTTGTACATAGGCGGAGCAAAGCTGGACAAGAATTGAGTAATTTTAGACACTTTCAATGGGTATTGTGTGTCCGAAAGGAAACAGCGTATGGTTAACAATCTTGCAAAAGCGATTGACTTAATTGACAACTCCACTTGCATTCATTTTATACTCCTCGATAACACTTTCGGCAAGTCAACATTTTAGATAGCGTAGGTTCTAAAGGCTAACAGTGGGATACAACGAAGTAGTGGAAGTGCATCAAGACATTTTCTGACCTACTCGTCATTGCACATCCTGCGAAAAACATTCTTTGGAATACAAAGCAAACCTGAGCATGCATTCCTTCAACCTGTAGTTAAAATGTGAGTAGTGGATAAAGTTTGGATTGTTCGAGCAAATGCACAACTCTTAGGCATCGTATGGAAGCTAATGCCAGTGACACTGACACAAGTTAGCTCCTGTTTGGCCCTCTGTGCGTTATTTAATGAAAGCAGAAGAGGAAGGAGAACTTTTAAGTTTCCAGCTTGCCTAATAAATCAACTTAAGTCTCTGCGACAAATAATCTTATTAGACGAAGGAGCTCTTACGTAGATTTTAGTAAATTTACTTCTCAATGACCTGGTTTCTGTCTATTCGTCTTCGTGGCATCGCAATCTCACCAGCCAGTGAGCAGTGAACATGCCGCGCGTGTCAGCAGAGTCTGTATTTCGGGTAGCGAGGATAGAAATATGGTGCTGTTGTAAAACTACCCACCGTCGCTATTGCTGGGGTGAAGGCTGAACCGAAGTGAAATGTTTTCGCCCTCCTTCACCTGTTCCACCTCTTGTAGGTGCTTGTTCACAATCGCCATGCTGACGTTGACGTTGGTTTGTCTGCGCTGACTTTAGGTCAGTGAAAAGAGACAAAAAATTGCATCCTTTAAAGCAGTCAAATTTAAATTGCATGTTAAATTCACTTGTTTTTTAAAATGCCTTTCCGCTTTACGGTAAGTTGGGCGTACTACTAATGTGACTGCTTCTATGGTCATTCTCGTTGATCCTTCAAAGATTATGCTTTTTTTCTCGAAAATAACAGCGACGATAACTTCTGTCTATTATGCTTTATGAAGTTAACGTAGCAGGAAAGGGTTACAATGTAGCAGTTAGGTACAATCCGATAGCTTGAATGCAACAAACGGCATTTGTTTAAGCACCGCCTTAAATAGAGCTTGACTGACTGATTAAATGGACCAGTCTAAGGCTAGGAGTTTCAATGTGAACTCACAGCATCTCATCGCGTCGCTCTCTCGCAAGTCTGTGGTCAATGCAGGAAAATGTCAGGCTCAAGTCTCTGGCGGGATTGAGAAGGGACTCCTCCATCACAATCTCAATTGTTCCCTGATACCGCGTTCGCCCACCCTAAAAATGTGGCAAGTGTACACCTTCGCACTTAGACAAATTTGCATCCTGGAGCCTTCGTTTGCGTCAACAGGTCGTTTCAACATCAAGACAAAGATGTCCAATTTCCTAAATCCTCAATCAGCACGCGAATACTTTGAAGCTTTCCGCCTCACTTATTAAAGTGCTAAGTGATGCTTCTTGAATGGTTGTACGAGAATGCGAAATTCCCATATTTAGTCCAGTTTGGCGAGGTGCAACTTCGCCTTAAGCATTTGCAACCAAATAAACACAAATACAGAGGAATCCACAACCATAAAGTTGGACGATTAGGCTAGGCAAATTATAGTGGTGGAAGCTCATATCTGTAAAGTCGTAAATTTTATAATCACGTTTGAATGATCATACGATATGTACTGCATTCTTGGGATGGATGGAAGCAATTAAAAGTGTATGTTTTGAAGTCCTTGATGTGATAGAATCAAAGTAAACAGTAGTTGGGCATAAATGTACTTTGCGAAATCTTTTCTCTGACCCAGGATGGCAAAAGTTATAATTAAATTTTCTTTTCTCCTTACCCTTGGGTTCATTTACACTTGGCAAGAATTGAAGGGCCATTTTATGGTCGTCGAAATAGAACTGTTTTATGCCGTTGTTCGCACCATGAAAGACGTTTGAGAACCCAGTCAATTTATCATCTACGTCTCAACTATTATCTGCTTAGTGACCACATTCGTTTTTATTAGTAGAAGGTGAATAAAAGTTCTTACTCCAATGTCGTATATCCTGATACCGCAGTCAGCAGAGTAGTCGTTGACAAGATCTATTTGGACGCAGTAGGGTGTGTTGAGTGTGGTATTTCGGGAGGCAGGACTGCGGGCAGAGAGTTTGAGTAACATAGTTCTCCAAAGATCGGTAACGGCAGAGCTGGATGCAATGGTATTTGAGAAGTCGTGGGCACGCTCCTCCAAGTGGATCGCCTTCCTAAGACAGCACCTCGCTCCATCCCAAGGACCGGTGGTGACAACGACTGAGGAGGATGACTCAAGACACGCCTCTGCCATTCCCGAGTCCATTCTACTCGCCAACTCCTCATAGGGTGCTTCCCAATGTGGTACATAACACACCAACAAAATTGCATTCTCGCACACGGTCTGAACTGAAGGGAGCAGTGATTTAGCGGTTACATCGAGGATCCATCACAATTCACCCTTTGATGCTACCACACTGTGCAGGCACATTATTTTCGATTGACAACTGCTGTAGATGATTATTTAAAGCCATTTAAGTGTGGACTGTCTTGACTGAAGGTTAAACTGTGGATTTTGGTACCTGTCCAGTTAGGAAATTTGGTGAGCCTTCCGAACGACGCTGATGGTTTTAGCCTCGTCAAAACCT
>UYWX01020551.1:5420-39658 GCA_900622495.1 Hydatigera taeniaeformis | reverse complement strand
AGCTCAAGTGGCCCTTGATGTCGGCCCTTAACTCGACCAAAGCAGTCAGTAACTGGTTACAGAGCTCCTCCCTACTCACTAGAGACCAGTCGTTTGAACTTGCGCTAGAAACTAAGGTCTTTCATTTTCCTAGAAAAACGCAAACGCTTGATTACTGATTGAAGCCCCTTCTTCTCCACTTTACCGCTAGGAAAGAGTCTGGTGCAGATCACCACAACACAAATAACATACCTCAGAGATTCCTCTCTTATTAATTTTAGGAAACGTAATATGGTATTGTGAACAGCGGTTTCTTCAAAAGAGCACTTCAACAATGATTTTCCTACCCCATTCACAACTTCCATAAGTTCTCTACAAAGTGATAAACAGGCAAAATGCTCACCTCGCATTCTCCCAGTCACTATTCTTGAGGCATTTTTCCAGATAGTTTAAGGTGGAGATGGATTTAGCTAGTTGTGTTTCACTAGGACTGTGTTTGGCTGGTGACATTTTACCTCTTAAATGATGGAAGAGAGTACACAAAACCTGCATCACCGAGAGCAGACATCGGCACGACGAAATCGAACACTTAATCAGGTGGTTGGAATTTAGGGCAACATCATCACCATCATATTTCGAAAAAGACTACTACAAGAATTTAAAAAAATGTAGTTAAGATTTGCATTTTGTTATGAAGTCTGAAAAATTAAAATTTTATAAAGCTTAATATTTCCAATTGTGTTTTATCATTAAACGAGTGATAATAAAAAAACCAATGCCAAATACTCGAACTTAAGAACAGTTTGCATGAATTTACAGTGCGTAAAAGGACCTTTTGCGCATAAGGAGACCCTCATTGTAGCTTTTCAAGCCTGTCCATTATTTAGAAGCGAGCATTAAGTTTGGGCTGAATACATGTATTCTAGGAGGATAAGAAGGGATTTGGCTTTGTTGATGGTCCGAAGGTTATAAACGATACACAGATTCGACCCTGTACGTGTTCTCCTACACAGACCTCTCGCTCTAGCCACCACACCATGTTCCGTGCGCTAGTCGTTCCCTCCTCTATGGCTGAAGATATGTGTTTAAACACCCTAGCAGCTTCAACAGGAGCTGCAGTTACATTTGACCTGAATACAGGATTCACAGGCAGGAAGTTCTATTGTCCACCCATTGTGTCCAGAACCAGACTTTGAAACCATGCCTAAGACAGATTCGGGTGGGAAATACAGGATTTGGCACATTCCCCTGTGGAAGGAGGTTTAGCCTATTGCCATTGCCGTATGCCTTATACGCGTATATGGTAAGGGAACTTTGAAACGTTGATAGCCTGCATGTGGAAAAAGGGGATATGACAAGTGCCGAAGAAAGAGTCATAATCATTCCTTCTGTTGTGGGAAAAGTGGATCTTCCCCTCAGAAGCATGCGTACTTCACCCGTACCTCAATGTTCGCCGCAAGTGGTGGAAGTCAGGCTAGAAGTCATCCCAAAGCCGGTTTCGCCTTACACTGCCACCAGTGCAGCGTTCTTAGACTCCCCATTAGGGGGGAGGAGACAACAGGTGGAGCTGAATGCTCGCATTCAGACAAAAAATTAATGTAGTCTAGTTTCCACTTTACTGCATTCTCAGAAGTCTGGATGCCTCGTTATTAGGCATGAGCATACACAGTGGAGTGGATGGAGCAGGGTAGGGAGGGGAGACGTATTCTCACCCCTGCGCTAGGTTAGTGTTCTCCGCAAGCATGGCATTCGAATTCGGGTTCAGCCTCTGACCTGAAGGACACACTTGAATGGCTTATGCGTGTTACGGACGGTCCTTGGCATCGTCCGAAGGCCACCTCGTCCACTCCTTTGTCAGAGGCAGGATGTCCACTCTTGCAGGCAGTCAGGTAAAGGTGGTACCTTATGCATGGCAGATTAAATGTGAAGTGTCGACGCCAACATGGAGTTAATATTTTGTGGCAATTTAAAAACGCTACTGATGTTTGGCATAACATTTGCTCCCACAATCTCCACTGGAGCTATGACCAGACCTTGTACTTGATTGACATATGTTTAGAGAGGGACTGAAATATCAGCTCAAGACTGTTTAGTCTTCACGCTGAGTAGCTTTGCCAGCGGAGGAGATTAAAGAACTTCGTAAGTAAATTTGCAAATAGGCAAACAAATTCTGTATAAATATTAGGAATGGACGAAATACACCAAGGTCTCCAATGTCACCAACATGCATATAAAAACTGGGGATTGGAATTTGCTTAGATTCGCTAATTAACATTGTATCACATGCTTCTTTTTCAAGTCTTGGTTCTGGTCGCAGTTACCTTGATGGTATATTGGCTTTGCTGGGTTATTCCATAGGCGCAAACTTCCCTGTCGCTAAATGCACGCCTTTCATTCATGCATTGTGCTTGCTTTTGTCTTCAGGACAGTCTCTATTCGCAAAAGGGCTTCCATTCTGCTTCCCAACGAAGGTGACAAACTTTGGTGCAGGCGCTTCGAATATGATAATCGCCAACTTTGCATACATGAAGAGCTGAGAGAGGCGTCTGACACCAGCAATTCGATTTTTTTCAAGAAAATACGAAGAAGTTGGTTGTGTTTGTTTTGTTTTTGATATTCCCGTGCCGTACTTGCGCAGAGGTGTGTGCATTGGGAACGTGCGTATCCTTCCCACCATCCTACTAGCCGAATGGCAGCCTGATAAATATGACTGAGTAGATGTAGCTCGAAAGCAATGTCCATAAAGGAATAGCCACAAAGATCCATCCTACAGAACTGCATTTAATCTCTCTATCACTACCAAAAGCTTGGCTCTGGACCTGTGATCCAAGGTCCAGCTATAGAAAGGCTTGCCAGCTAAAAGGATTTCCGTTTCCATGCTCACTTATCCAAACAAATGAACAGTTTCAGATCAAGTAAGAATCCTGGTGTCGCTGCAGTCAAGCTTTAGAATGTTCTCATCTAGTGCTGAGTATGATGCGATGGATGGCGCGAGACGTCGACTGAGGAGAGATGGAGGAAAGCCAAGGAAATGGATTAAGTTTGTTCACATTGTAGTGCTTTGCTTATGTGAATACCAGACGTTCGGCGGTCAGTTTAGAATTTGTCTGGCCCTTGTACACGTGGGCTGACCTTCGGACCACGCTCAGGCCCCATTTGCCCTGTCGTCTTCGGATTACATGTATTCAACCTTACTTATGCCTTCTTCCATCCCATGGGGACTCTCGGGACGCTACATACATGATTTTAGGTGTGAAACAAATTTAATTAGTTGGTCACGCTGCTTTCGTTGGGTGAACGGAAAGTTGGAAGGCGCAAATAGTTAGAAAAGACCTCATTTTGGATTGGATACCTGCATTGTGGGAGGAGTAGAACGGATTGAGCTTTCGCCCGGACTAAAGGTAAGCCTACGCGTATGAGAGCAATACGAATACCAGAGTGAGCACTAGACATACAGGCTGATGCATAGGCAAAGACTTACAACTGTTGGTCGAAGTAATGCCTTCTTCTACATAGTGGAGGCCTTGGAGTGCTATGCCAGTAGCTCCGATTCCTTTCTGATGCTAACAGTGGTGGTGGTGGTGGTGGTGGTGTGCTAAAGCACTAATCTCCACATGCCGAATTTGGTTTACAATTCATTGAAGATGTTGTTTTGATCAACGTTGTGAGCCAAAGGCATGCTATAGGTGTGAAGTTTGTACTGAAAGGATTGACTGACCCTACTTAAGCCTCGTTCGTTATGATCGCTCTCCTGATTTTATAAAACTGCTTCCACGTCTGCGAGCATACAGACACCTAAAGGCACATCACTTGTGTAATTTTGATTTCGGATAGTACTCAAAAATGGAGATGTGACGTCTTTACTAAATATTTCATGTGTCCGTGCTAAACAATTTTTTCTGGTAAGTTATAATCCGTACAACCATAATATGCAACCAAACACTGTGCATGCCTTTTAATTAAGTTAATTTTAGTTGTTAGCTAATTTTTAAATAATGATTTGGACTGCACAATTGTTTTGGCAGTATTTGTTTTATATCATCGGTCTTATGAGTTGTGTGCCGGGCTTCTTTTTAAAGTTGGTTTTGGGCTTTGAGGTCATTTTTGTTTTGGATTGTAGGGCTTTTGATAGCACTGTTGACACTATTGCTTCCATTCGGCTTGTTAAGTGGTTTTTGTTTTGGAATTATTGATTTGGCATGGATTACACTGAAGATCAATCACTTGTTGAGTCTGAGAGGGAATTCGTCGAGTTCCTTGACGAATCAGTTGGCTTTCCTTACTGTTCTTACATAGAAATTCTAGGAATTTTACAAAAGTCGGATTATCAATATGATAGGCAGTAGGAAGTCGCGTCTGATCATCAGTATCAATGACCTTCGTCGAGAGAATCCTAAAAGAGCTGAACAGTAGCTAATGTTCTAATTTTTACACTTAAGATTGATTTCCAATGCGTTTGCTGAAATGCTTGCCTGTCAGCGCGCTCTCAAGGTCTGTGTGCAAAATGTAAATCCGGATTATGCACAGAAGGTTGGTGATTTTTTCGTCGGTTTTGAGGGGAGGTAGGTTTTTTTGGATCCAATTCGAGTTTAGCTTTGGAGCAATGCATGTTTCGCCGCGTACTCTTACCTCTGCTCTACTAGGACATATGGTGTGTGTGGAAGGAATCGTAACTAGAGGTTCGTTCTGGTAATGTTATGCACATTTTTAGTGTCCGTTGTTCGTCCTAAGATAACGTGTAGTGTTCACTATTGTCCAATTACAAAAAAGGCTATTGAGCGTCGCTATGCTGATATGAGCAGCTTGGATGCTTTTCCTTCTGCTGGAGCTTACCCGACTAAAGATGAAAGTGGCAATTTGCTGGAAACTGAATATGGGCTCTCTACTTATCATGATCATCAGAAAATAACAATTCAGGTAGTTTTTCGTTCAGAACTCATTGCAGTGGGTGTAGGAAATGCCTGAGACGGCTCCGGCTGGCCAACTGCCTAGGTCTATTGATGTTTTATTGGACAATGACCTAGTTGATTCTTGCAAGGTAGCGTATGGTTTACTTCACGTCCACTTTATTTTCTTTTTACTGTCTCTTTAGGCCGGTGATCGTATTCAAGTTGTCGGTCAGTTTCGTTGCCTTCCTGGGAAAAAGAATGGGTATACTTCTGCCAGCTTCCGTACGGCTTTGATCGCGAATAATATTCAATTTTTCAACCAGCAGTCGGAACCTAACTTTTCTGATGCAGATATCGGCATGATGCGGGTTATTTCCAAGCGCCATGTTAGTTTAGCTTTTAGCGTCAAATCGTTTTAAATGCTCTTTATTGTATTGATAAAAATTTCTAAAGGATATCGTGGATCTTCTTGCACGTTCTTTGGCGCCTTCTATCTATGGCCACCGTTACATAAAGAAAGCAATACTTTACCTACTCCTGGGTGGCGTAGAGAGACTCTTGTCAAACGGTTTACGCATAAGGGGGGATATAAATGTGCTTCTCTTGGGTGATCCCTCGGTTGCAAAATCACAATTTCTGCGATTCGTTCTTCACATTGCCAATCTGGCCATTCCAACTACTGGTCGGGGCTCTTCTGGGGTCGGTTTGACTGCTGCTATTACCACCGATCATGAAACCGGTTAGTTATCGTGTCGTTGGTTATGTTCATCCAACTTTCATTTTTGGCCTTGCTAGGTGCTATATACCCGTGACGAGAGCTTCAATGGATGTGTCTAGCTGCCTTTCCATGTATACGTAGAGTGGAGTGGTTGGTTTGGCTGCTTGAAGTTGAGGTCCATCAGTATTGTTTGTTCTTACCTAGCTTTCGTACGAGACCCTATGTTATAAACAGCTTCATCAAGATGGTAGATTTTAGGTGAACGCCAGCTGGAAGCCGGTGCCATGGTCTTGGCAGATCGCGGTATTGTCTGTATTGATGAGTTCGATAAAATGTCCGATATTGATCGAACGGCCATCCATGAAGTGATGGAACAAGGACGTGTGACGATCGCCAAGGCTGGCATTCAGGCCCAGCTCAATGCGAGATGTTCCGTACTGGGTGCCGCCAATCCCGTATACGGCCGCTATGATCAGTACAAAACGCCAATGGAGAACATTGGCCTGCAGGTTGGTACTTTTGTCTCCACTATGCTTAAGTTACCACATCTGTGAAATTTAGGTTTTTTCCAAGATTCACTCGGAGTCACCTTCTGTAGTTTGCTTTCGATCACTTTTTTAAATTGGACACTGGCTTAAAAACTGTGATTACTAATATGGTATAAAGATCGAAGCATTGCAGCCAAGATTCACTTTTATTTTCCTTCTTTTATCAATTAATTATCCTCGTTTTGAGGTTAAGGTATTTTAATTTTG
This sequence comes from Hydatigera taeniaeformis, assembly GCA_900622495.1. Taxonomy (NCBI): domain Eukaryota; kingdom Metazoa; phylum Platyhelminthes; class Cestoda; order Cyclophyllidea; family Taeniidae; genus Hydatigera; species Hydatigera taeniaeformis. The sequence continues at coordinate 33,317 of UYWX01020551.1, read as the reverse complement.
TTTCTGTACACCGTGACTTGCTACTTATATTTAGCTAGTACACCCTATAACGTTTATCTGAACACTGCAGGACTCCCTGCTGTCGCGATTTGATCTGCTCTTCCTGGTGTTGGATAATGCAGATCCTGACAGTGATCGTGGGATTGCTGAACATGTTCTTCAAGCCCATCAGTATCGAGCTCCAGGAGAGCAGAATGGCGAAGCTATGCCTCTGCAAGACACCGCTGTTCATCTCGCCACCTGCAATATGGACCCTAGTTTGGTTAAAGGCACTGCTATTACTGATCCTGGCGAGCATCGTAAGGAATCAGCTGATCAAGTGTTTGAAGATCAAAGTGGCTTCATTGGTAGTGTTAGGGGTTCCAGAAATATGTGAGTTGTTTGATTTTTTTAGCCATTTCCGCCTAGGTATTCCGTCAATCGCTGTCAGTAAAGGTGTTACGAATAATTTTTATACCAGAGTGACAATGGCTTAAGTTTATCAAGTGACCGCTTATCTTTTAGCGTGACTAATTTGTCGTTCGATGTTGGAATTTTTCGAATCTATAACATTTCTTGTTTTTCATTCCTTGTTGACTATTATTTTTACAAGTGAATCGCTTTGTTGCGAGATAATGCTTGTAAACTGGTTTCGGTTATACTTACTTGAGCGCTTGATGTCGCTTCCGGTCTGAGACTTAATATTGGCTCTATTTTTATTTTATTTTGTGCAAATTTGTTCATTTTTGAACTTTGAATACAGTTATCAATGTAAATTTTCAATTTTCCCTGCGCAGGGAGTATTTTACAACGAGTTTCCTTAAGAAGTACGTTCACATCGCCCGTCAATTGCGGCCTCAGTTGAGCAAAGAGGCTGCAGCCATCATATCAGAGAAGTACTGCGACTTAAGGATGCAACAGGACGTCGAAAACTCTACGTTGCGTCGCACTCAACCTGTTACTGCTCGCACGCTTGAGACACTCATTCGTCTGGCCACGGCAAACGCTAAGGCTCGTATGTCAAACACCGTCACCAAAATAGATGCTGAGGCTGCTGTGGAGCTGATTTCATTCGTACTCTTCAAGGTAGCAGTGACGATTGTTTCCTATCGATGCCTTGGCTAATCAAAAGGGGAGGGTTGAATGCCTACTAGAACTGCATTATGCCCTTTCTAGGAAGTACTGGAAAAGTCGCGCCGAAAGAGACCTCTTACCTCTGCGGGAGTGGATGGGGCTGGTAGGTCTGGGTCGTGTTCGGATTCCGATGCAGAAGCTGAAAACACGACAAGTAGACCAAGTAAAAGGTAGGCTTCCCATATATTTGTCCAAACTTTTTAATGCCTCTATGGTAGAATCATGAGATTGGTTGGTGCCTCGCCTCTAATGACATTTCTCAACTTTCGATTAAGGTTTTCAGTCACATGTCGTCTATAATCTTCATTCTAATGGTTCTTGCAGTATCCAAATGCAGACCGTTAATTCAACTGAATCGTGCATATCTAGGTGAAAGTGTAACCATGTTTCTATTGTCTTTGGTGTGCCTCCTTCGTTTAGCTAATTAAGTATGTATCCATTTTGCAAGGGAGAGGGTGTGTGCATGTGAGTGGATGCAGGGTGATAGGCTGCAATGCGTGTTTCCCCGCCCTCATCCAGTGGTGAAGGTGGGTGATAGGTAATGGAGAATGTGCTTGTGGGTACACACGTGCAGAAGCACTCATGGAGGGTCAAAGTGGCGAAATATGTCAAATGTAGCAAACGTTCTTTTACTCCTTTTAGACGACGAGAAACGTTAAATGTTTTCTATTTTTCTAGAGTGTTTGCGTGTACACTCATTCTTTTTTCCCTATGGTTCTCCCTTTTCTCAAGGAGTGTAGAAAATTATTCTGGACAAAAATCCACTCAGGTTGTCAGTCTTTGAAATATACGGGCTTAGCTAAATTGAAATGACAGCGAGTTTGATTGGTTGTCTCAGGAGAAGTAGATTTTTTTTGCGCTGTAGTTTATTAAACCCCAATTTTCCTTTTTTTAACTTTTACAATGGCGAATTGATTGCAAATAGCACTTTTACTTCCTCTGCCACTGCCTAAAAATCCCAATAAAGTGCTTCTGGTGCACCTTTTAGGGCGGCAACGGCAGTGATTGGGTCGGGGACTTTCGAGTCAACGCAGAGTCGAAGCGGCCGTAATGTGTATGCCTTTGACGAGGGAGGAAAAGGAGTACTTGGTCTGGGTGGGATCCAACTGCCAGAGTCGCGACTTCGGATCCTCTCAACTCTTGTCTCTAGGGCCTTCCAAGAGCGTCGCGTTGAACAGCTTGCCGTTCCGGAGGTATGATGCTTCTGTCTTCCGTAAAGTACAGACATCTTTTCATTCGTAATTTTGGTTTACTACGCGTCTCAGGGATGTTATTCAAAATGATACACTTGCTGTTATCCCTCAGGCAGAGTATGTGGCTTGCTATGTCTGCTTTTCCTTTTATATCACCACTGCCATTTGTATATCTATGTATGCCTTTATATGCATATATACGCATACACGTTTTTGTGTGCGCATATGCGGGCATTCGTCCATGAAGTGGTTTAATAGCTTAGGAGACAATAGAATGTCTGTTATAATTAAACTCAGCGCCACCCAAACTTGGTTATTGTAGCAAAAGCAACGTGTATAGCCTACGAATATTTCTTGTAGTTATTGATGGTTAGGCGACAGCCGTTTAGTGCGAGCTACGAAAACAAACTTCATTGGACTGGTATGGTTTTGGCTTTCTGTCCTCTGGAAAGGAATAGGGTGCATGAAGATTGTGTTTTGATCACTATCTTGTTTGTGCTGTAGGTTATCGCCTTCATCATGGCGCAAACCTCAGAGTTCACCCGTGCTGAGATAGTGGCTGGATTGGACGCACTGCACAACAGCAACCGTATCATGGTTACGAATGATGATGTCTGGTTAATCTAACAATTGCATGTCCGAGATTTTATTCTACACCTCCCACGATTGAAGAAGCGGCGAGTGTTAAGTTACGTCGATATTTCGTGTAAAGTAGTAATAACGATAATGCTGGTTTTTTTACCATTTCTTATATTCTCCGTCTATCGCCATGGGTTTCCTTTGCCAAAAACCCTAACCGAGTTCTCTCGCGCTCCCCCTTAAGATACCGTCCAGGCAACCTTGGCGAGGTTTGATGTATCAATTTTGTCAAGTGGAAGGTATGAAGTCTGGCTCATGAACATGCTCTCTAGCTGTCACCACTCAGTGAAAGCTACTGGGCGTACAGTATCTGGGGTCTGTTGACGAAGGCAGTATGGTCTGAAAGTCACGTCGCCAGAATGTTAGCTGAAGCCGTTGAATTAGATGTATCTTTCTGTTGTTTCGCTCCGTCGGGTCTGTGTGTTAGTTTCCTGTGGCACTATGCGTTGGTTTTACTTTGTTATTCAGCTTTTGCGTTCTCATCAATTTTAAGATGCCTTTTCGTGAGCCGGAAATTTTGTGCATTAGTTGTGGGTAGGATTTTTTAAAGGACAGATGGGTAATTTCATGTAAAGGCATAGTTTCACTTTGTAGTCGGGTAACTACAGCCCTGAATATCCTAGACTGTTAATGTGTTTCAAGCCTTCAAATTTTTCAGGTCTAGTCAGTGCTTTGGATAACTCTGTTCTTCTTACTTCCAGTTTTGTTTGTGTGAATTGTCGTGAATAAAAGTGAGCACATTACTATTTTAAAACTATCCTTTGAAGTATGCACTCCCGTTTACCTTCCGCCTTTAGGACGTAGAAAAGATAATTAGTTAACTTTAAAACCCTTTCTAAGAAGCATCGGATGTGTCAATTGTTTCTACACTTGGGCTTCATTGACTAAGTACCACTTGGTGGGCATTGGAGATTAAATCTGCCAAACGGAGGGGAAGGATAAAGCTCTGACCCCGTTGGCACGTGCCCAATTCGTTCCTTTGGCCCGGTGACAGTTTGGGAAGGGCGAGAAGAGGGAGGTTGTGATGGTGTGCGCCTGCATGCGATCGCGCACGCAACGTCGAAATATATCAATCAGCGTAGGGTCGGTGCGATTTATGAGCTCTACCACTCCCGCCGTCAACTTACCGATGGAATATTCCACTCCCTCATCCTTCCTTTTCCCTTCCTTGGCCAGCCTAGAGACCGGGCACGCGTCGGATGAATCATGGCCAGGTCAATTACCACAACACCTTATTACGCCCACATGAAAAGTTTATTCTGAACCTAGTCTGCAAGTATGTTTCCTAAGTTTTATGGCCTTACTCGCAGTGCGCCAGGAAATTAATGCGTAACAAAAGTGACCGCAGTGATCTCGCGTCACAACCTTCAAAAGATGTGTACACGTTTCATGTAGACTCACGGCTATTGTCTTCTGCATAACAACTGTAAACCGCATACTGGTAACCGAGAATTCTTGCACTACTGTTCTAGCCCATGGGCAAATAGTGTTCCCCTTCTCCTGTTGTAAGTTTCGATAGTTGTTTCAATCAATCGTTTTGAGTTCATTCGAGCCTAATCTCGAGCCTGGACTTCAAAGATAAGAAAATGGTAAAAATATGACCCTACCAACAACTGTTCGCTTGTCATACTGTGCCTTAGGCGCAAACATTCACCGACAATCTCTCATAAACGAGTCAATGGTAATATCGGCCACTGTCAATCAGCAACTTGCAGTAAACCAAAGCTGGTCATGTCCACTTATGATGCGTGATTGTCAAAATCAACCGTGTCTTGTAAATAGACTAAGTTATCTTGTCTAATATGAAGGAAACCTTAGGTAAACAACCTAACATCATTACTGTGGACATGTAGCCGAGGCATAAGTAGCCTAGCTCGAATCAATCATATTTTAATCACAAGTGAAGCAACTTACTCATGTTGGGCAAGAATGCACGATCAAACGGAAACACCAAGGACAAAGTCTACTAAACATCGTTGTGCGGTAATGGAACTTGACAACTGTACCATTGTGTGTCTCGAGGTGATCCAATTAGGCCAACGAAAGCATGAGCTTGCGCATTGGAATAAAGACCTACCACTTCTTCCTCACTTATCACTTGGAAAAATGCAATTCATACTATTAGTCTGTTGTAGCTTTTTGCCGTTTCAGGTTAGTTTCTTCCTTTTTACTTTCCCATAGAGTATTGACGGAGGTAGTTGAATCTCCATACCTACCATAGTTTATCCTATGGGACCCAAAAAAGTGTTTAGATGGACAGCAAGTTAGCCTCATTAACGCGCTTCATGTCGTTTTTTTTTTGGAATCTCTTCGTGTGTCTGTCTTGCTACGTTTAGTGTTCTTCTATGGCAAAACAGTGTGGTTTAGGATTGGGGGGAGCAGGGTTTTATTGTTGCTGGCATCAACGAAATAAACAGTCAAAAGTTAGCATAAACATCCTATTAAACTTGCGGTTTCACCCACTAAGGTGCCGGCACCTGCTCTTAACGCCTCATCATGCATCTACAGGCCAACAACAAAAACGTGGGCCATCAAAAGCAGTCTTGACACCAAAGGGTTCTTCCATCCAGATTGGCAGGAATCAATCATTTTCGCTTATTTTGTGGGAAGTAAGCAAAAAGTTACAGTTGGTGATTCTGGTTTAGTGGACTAAAAGCATAAAAAACATGATCATCTGTAAGTGTTAGTGATTAGGGATACTTCTTGTCCTCATAGTTATCACGCAAATGACTGCGGATCTGAAAGAAATGAAGGGAGATTATGTGTGGGTTGTTACGCATGCACCCACTAAATGATAGGGGAGTTGACTGCATTTCACTTAAGAAGTCATGCGTGGTTTGTGCATACCCAAGCATGTTTATGGGTTCACCATCACCTGAACATGCGTGCCATCAATCATGAGTTACGATGCAAAACGATGATTCCCGTCAGTCCACCATTTGACAACAATAATTCTGGCACCAGTAATTTTATTGTCACCCTCTGAACACCATGTCCTTCAGTGATATAAGGTTGAAACATTTTTTTGTGCAAGAGTGATTACACTTTGAATCTCACCTTGCAAATCCAAAGAATTCACCAAAATGAAGTCGCCTAACGGGACGACTCTCCTTAAGCACTTTTTGAATCCCAGCATCTGAAGCAATAAGCAGGCCTTTAAATAGATAGGTAAGGTTCTCTGTCTGAAAGTGGTCGTAGCGCCATCACTTGGAAGGATCGATTTGATTGTGTGTTTGCTAGATGCATCTGACATGGTATTTGGATGTGCATTGAAACAGGATTCGTTGATGGTCACCCCAGCAGCGCAGTTAAAGTGCAAGAACGGTAAGTTTGTATGATGCCTGTAAATTGGGACCAAGGAAATTCGCTGACGGCGTCGCTCTCAGCTATTTGGTGTCTTTGAAGCAATCATATTGTGGTAATGCGGACAACAGTACTATCCCTTGCCAACCCTTCCTCGAAGCCACTTGCACGCTGTTCGGCTTGACGTTACCTGTTCCATATTTCCTCATCAGCGTGTAATGTAGCCTGGTAAGTGGACCTAGCTGAGATAGTATCCGCCTTTTCCATTAGGTGCGAGCGGGGTAGTTGTTCGTTTACGAATATTTGTCAATTTAAGTGGATAAGTCTGGGACGATCTAACAACATGTGTCCAAAATTTCACCTTAAGGCACTTGCAACGATGTTTCTTTAACTTTAACAACATAGGTTACTAAAAATCAAAATTAAGGATTATGCCTAAAGCAATCTTTAATATTTGCCGCTCTTGATAATTTCTTATGCCACTGAATGGAGTCAGAAGGAGTCAGTAAAACGAAGACTTTTAACGTCATCAATTTTTACTCCAGTCTCTCTCCGCTAACGATAAATAATGCTCGTTTTGAGAGGATTTCAGAGCCATCTCTATTCGAGGTCTTAAAAGTATGGGTGTGTGAAAATCAGTAGCCATCAGAAAGTGAAAAGACAATAGAAGGACAGATGGTCAAAACGGAGTTTCAAAAATAATGAGATAAAACCCCTTTATTGCTGCAACGCCACAGAAAGTGGAGGTGGTGCTGGTATAAGGGAAAGTGAAGGAAGCACTAAGGCATGTGTTTGTCAAAAAAGCCTAATGGCCACCCATCATGGCGTCTGGGCGGGAAAGGGGGGGGGAGCTGGAGGCAGAGGAAAGAGTAAAAGGAGAAGGAGAAAAGGTGGGAGCTAAAGTGGAGGAGGAGGAGGAGGAGGAGGAGGAAAGGGAAAGAGGAGGATTATTTCCTGAATATGATTCACCTCTGCTTTCTCTACCACCACCACTAACACAGCACACCATACCACATAGCATTTATTGCAGCAAAAATAGGACTGCAAGCACCATTGCTAGAAGTCGCATCCAACAAGTGCTGGTTTTGCTAATTGAGGACTTTTTGTGTGTGCAGGAGAAAACGAGAGGCAAAACAGCCTTTTTTTGATACTCGCTGATCTGCTTATAATTAATAAGTTTTCGTAGATGTTCTTTGCGCGGGAATGAGGGAGACCGAAATGTGGAGAACGGTAAATGTCGTTTGATTTGACAAAAATACTTACACCAATCGCCATCCTCTAACGATCATACTTACGTGGTAGAATGCTATCTACTGGGCCTCGCATTGGTCACAGCTTCTTTGAAGCATTGGGTAATGTTGCAAGTAGTTTGCCATTTCGCTCATAAAGTCTCCAACTACAGTGAAGCATTTTCGAACTTAAGAGCAGCAAATGGATTTCTGTAATCCCAAAGGAAAATCACTATTTTGTGGTATTCCAAGCTTTAGGCTACTCACGTGCACCCTTGAAAGTTGATCAAATTTGTACATCGAAGTCCTCCTCCCACAGTCTGTTGCTGCACCTGATAAAATCATTTCTATCTCCAAACTGTACGTTTAATCTTACTTTAACTGTAGCGCTATACCTTTCAGTCACGTGGGGGAAAGAATGTTTGTCGTGGAACAGGTAATACTGAATTCGTTTAGCGGGTTCTCTGCAAGTCAAATTTTGGGATCAAGTTTTCGATTTTCTGCTGCAATAATACTTTCTCAATTGTGTACATGTTTATGTGCGCATTAATTCGAGGCTTGTTAACGGACTAATAAGGTTGACAAGTTTTACTTGTTCTTATCGCTAGCTACATTATGACACTGAAACTGCAAACAAACAATGCCAAAGTCACTGATAATCTGTTTTAGTTCATTGGTTGGGGGAGTGAACAGCTAAAAAGGCAGTTTGGGTTAATGTGGAGGTACATAATGTAGAAACCAATTAAGAGATTCTTGTGGCGCCACGTCAACAGGAGACTTTTTGTAGAGCTGTCCACTTAATTCACTTGACAAGTGATGTCATCATTGGACGTATTCCGATTATCAGATAGTCCTCTGTACCTGTGTATGGATCTTGTCAATCTCTACTGACACGGTGAATGTGCGTGCTGCAAATACACAAACCCAGTAGGTGTCTCAATGCCCACGTCAGTGAGTGTGTTATGTACAGTCGTCGCCGGTGGTCCCAATCCCGAGCTCTTGTGGAGGAATAAACAGGCCTCCTCCTCCTTTCGCACACGCTCGCCGGTCGGTCGTGCACCACCTCAAATGGACGTGCGATCTGTGATCTGTGGCATCACTCAGCCCTCCCACACAGTTGCCTAATGCCCCATGCAATGGCTATGAAGAAGGACCATCCGAAAAATGCTTCATTGCGGTAGTTCCAAAGTGAAGCATAAAGGAAATCTACCTGAGTGAAAAGTAGGATAGTGATATGCCTATTCCAGCTTTGTTTTACCAAGCCTCGACCAAATTTTCAAGGGTTAAGTGTTTCGTTCGCCGCCCTCTTAGCGTACTTTCCATTTTACTTGCCACAGTACGAATCATGTGAGCATCTTTAACATTTTCCTCAGTTCAATGTCAACTTTATGGTTAGAATTCTTTACGCATTATTGTACAGAAAACTTGACGTAATGGGAAGAAATTGAAGCTGGAAGTAGTCTTTATCGTGCAAAAGCAGAATAAGCAGATCATGGACATGTATAAAGCTGCCAAGATTTGCACATCTTCACTACATGCTTTTCGGGCTCACCGCTGATGCTGAGTCACCTTCAAATGAAGTGTTCGAGACTTGTACGTCTCTGCGCCTCGGTAATATGATCTTTGATTGAGTAAGGAAAGTGGGTGCTTTGGTCGAATGCACTAAATGAGCCCAAAGCTTTCCGAAAAAAGGGACGTGCACTGCGGGTTATAAACTAATCCACTTGAAGAGGTTGATATGGAGTCAATTAAAGTGACTTCCCCATAGTCACCAGTCGGGTAAAGTCATTTGCATTTGATGTGACTATGGTTGGAAAACGGAGGTGTGTAAAGCGATTCACCTTACATTGATTAGATGATGGTTGTACCTTTTTATACTTTACCTTAGTTGACTTCTACTTTTGATCGCTGTGCCAATAATCTTTCATGAAATGAGCTTTTGTTTCAGGCCTGCAAACGCTGAGCATCGACACTAAATCGACCTGCATCGGCGCACAGATTTTGCGTAAACGAGAGGGGTTCAGCCTTAATCCGCTTTGACAAACTAAAATGTCGAGTAATGATGGTTGACAATGGTGATGCAATTCATCAGCTGCAAAAGCAGCATTTCTATCACCTACTGTACATAATAAATAAAGTCAACTTGAGCAGATCGGGTTGCTGGGGCCTAGAGTTGTGGTGAGACAGCTTAGGGGTCATTTGAGGAAACGGCTCGTCCCTAAATCGCCTTACAAATTAGGGTGGATAGATCCACTCATTAAGCTTAGAAGCGCTGCTTTTGACCGTCGACTCGGTGCTAAATTATGCAAGGGATTCACGGCTTTCATTATCCCTCTGCGTTAGCCAATGTTTTGTGCGAAAACATGAAAACAAACTCTATTTTATTTCATTTTATTGATTACAATATCTTTTTAACTTCGTAGTACATCGTAATTGGTAAGTCGACGATTCCTTTCTTGCAAGCTTTGTGCTCTTTTGACAATGAGAGGTGTGACTTTCCCATCTCTTTATTGTGCTATTGCTCCAAAAACGAGTTGTTAAAAGAACGTTATTCCTCGGTTAAGTAGAGCCTTTACAAAGGAGGCGCGTTATTCATGTTTAGCATAGAATTCGAATGTGAATTTTTGATCGTTCACATTGCCGCATCCACACCTATGTGAAACGCAATTTTGATACCTTATGATAATAAATTTGTCAAGATGTTGCGACGCGCCCAGTCCGACTTTTTATTAACTTGGTCCTGAATCCTCTCACACCAAAACTCTTCCTCTCCCGTTTGGTGGTGCCTACTCACGTCGACGCTACTTCAGTCCTAACAGTGAATTTGAAGCCCAACCACCTGTCAGACTAGTCCAGCACTACCCTGATGACACGAGGAAAGGAGATGCTTGAGACTGGTAAGACTTAACTAAGTTGGGATCCATTAGCTCCTCAAATAACCTATCAAATTTCTCTTCGATTCCTTGAGAACGGTGCTTACTCTATCGTGTTTTTGCCACCGACGAGGTTTATGCGCAATTTAGGTATGTGGCAGCACGATGTGATCCTACATTTGTTAACTCCCTATACCAAACGACAATTTGTGCTTCGGCTGATTGTGTGTGGGTGTGCGCTTCAGCTCATCCTTGGGTGCATGGACTTCATCACAATGTCGCTCTGTGAAGATAAGTAACGCAGTTTTATGCCTACAACAAATGTCATCATCATGCCAAAGCTGCTTGTCAGTAATTTTGGTAATTTGAGACCGTTTTAATGGTACAGTTTATAGGTTAACAATTTTTTCATTGTAATAATTGTTGGGTTTGTTGTGATAGAGTACATTTTCCGACCTCATGCTTAAAGGGGCAGGTGGAATTAACTTGGTGGACGCGTCGAAACACCGAGTAAATGATGTGGAGAGAGTGATTGGGAGCTTATTTTAGTGCGAACTTTCCTGATGGAATTTCTTCCTGCCGCTGAAATGGATGTGAAAGGTGGACCACCTAAATTCGTCAAACGGGTGGAATAGCGAGCTGACACCGTCGGATTAAGAGACCGGTTTAAGGTGCGCCGCTTCTCACGATAATTCCGGCCTTAATGAAACAAATCATGTGCTTTCTCAAAGCGCCTATCTAGGTCAACTGAATCAGGATTAGAAATAAATAACCATGCGCTTTGAATCGACTTATTAAAGCCCAATGAGTGGAGCTTGTATGGTTTTGTTAAGCGAGCTTTGCGGACTTGAAAATTCGTATTCTGATCTAGTCGAACTATAAAATGCGTTCATTCTTGTAGCGTGACCAGCTTTCAGATTAGAAGTGCCAATAAAGTTATTTGGCTATTTAAAGAAAAATTGCTCATTTAATCTGACACTTTATGGTTACGAAATTGTAAGTCTGTCACCAAAACTCATTACCTGTAATGCATAAATCGTAATCGTGAAACCTATGACAAAGTGGTTAACCGATTTCTGTGTGGCCATGCTCTTTAGAGTTCAAAATGACTTTTTGAGAGTTCAAGACGTTTGCAACTATGGGGAAAGACAGTACAAAGTAGAATTAGCCAACTTGAAGGTCGAGTACTTGGGTAGGGATCACTTTTCGGATGTAGTTCACTCATGACTTGTTATGCTTATGGTTCCCTGCTATACCAATCTTTGAAGGACTCTTCCAGTAGACAATGAGTACCAATTTCTTGGCAAAAAATAGTGTTTGCTACTTCCTGCTAAGTAAAGTAAAACTGGAAATTAGAACCATTCGCATTACGTGCTATTTTCACGAGAGGAAGCCGTGAAAATGGGTATCACACTATCCTCTTTTAAACGATCACCACTGGCAGCATGATCTATTGAATTAAGGAACCGCTGTAATAGCATTTGATGTAAAATCCCGACACATCTTGACATTACATGTTGACTGAAGGGAGTGATAGATGTATGAGAGGTGGTGAGCCGCCTTTCGGTCTGGCTTTTTATTTGTGTGCAAGACTGGACTCGTTTAATCAATTCAAAGTTCAGGTAGATGTTTTGTTTACCTTTCGTTCACCAACATCGGAGTTCTTTTTCAATGTGTCCTCTGACAACACTGTTGGGTATTTCAAGATATATGCTATCCGAGTGGGAGGGATGAATGACTGAATCGTGTGCATTTGATCGGGCTGCGTCACGCCGGTGGGGGTGTGTGCTCGTGGGCGTGCGGACTGTGCGCCTGCTCGGGTGCGAGTGTGCCACTTTGTCAACCGCAAATCATGATTGTTCATATCTCACCTGTGTGAGCATCAACTGGATAGTGGCCAAGCATCCAACGCACTTCAGTTGACTTCCTGACGCCTGTGGGGTAAGTTAGCTCGGAACCACCCACCATTTATGCATTGTCATACTTGGGATGGATTTACTACATTTCACTCTACACATGAGCATATCATGCCGCCATGTTTCAAACCGATTTACATTCTTTGTGTGGACATCGAAATCTAGTCACCAATGTAAGTTAAAATGAAAGCCAACATGCCTGAGATGCAATACAGTCTGCTTCCTTGTGAGAAAACTGATACCACCTTCTCATTACCAAAGGCGCCTTTGACGAATGCAATCAGTCGTACCTGGTGCCTCCTTACATCATTAAGTGTTGAATTTATGCACAATTAAATCATCGTGACATTTTACTGCTTCATCCTCTCGCCATGAATGGATGAGAGTCATTTGTCAACTGAAGTTATTTTATTGTCCAACAACAATGCATGCATTTTCCACTCGATTTAGTAAGATAAGTGTTCACAAAATACTGAGAAGACGACAATGTAAATCCAATTTTCAAAAGCACTGAGCCAAATTTGATGCCATGACGCGTCAACTGAGGAAGGCTAGCCAACATCAGTGCTCACCAGCGTGCCCATCTGTAGGCAACTGAGTCACAACTATTTGCCTGATCTTGAAAGTGTTACTTTTCACCGAAGCCCAGCAATAATCACGTCACTTTGGCAGTCAACTAGTGTCCTTTAGGAAAGAATGTTTCTGAAACTCCAAATTCCGTATGTTTTCATTGGGCTGTGCTGCTTATATTTAAGTGTGAGTCAAAAGCAGCCATTCCTTTGTGTCTCTATCCGAGATTCGCTTTCAATTTTACACGCGCCACCTGGACTACGTCTCCTCAAACAGCCAATTTAGTTACACTCAAAAGGGTTACCTCCTCCATTTCAGTCAAGACGTTTTTTGGTAGTTCGCTTTAAAAACCTTATTTTTACTCAGAATTTGACAATGGGTCAATCAAAAGTAGTTTGCAGTTTCAAAGATATGTAATGCAAAGTACCTCAGAGAATTGTGGTAAGGCAGTAAGATCTCAACTGATTCTTTTGCGCTTAATAATTTCCAGAAAACTGTTGTGCACTCTCTTGACGCAAGTAAACTCTACGACGTTGCCCCAGGTCAGATACCCAGGAGGATATCAAAATTACGATTACTTCAATTTGGCTGTTCACTTTTTCAAAAATAACCATTTTACTCGATAAAGAGATGCATCTCCGTCACGGAACTCACTTAAGTATTCAGAATGCCAACGCATCGTAAAAACTATGCGCGGGAGTTTTGACGGCTTCAGTGACATTTTTGACAGGTAGTTCCGCCTCCATCTCCACAATAAATCACACATCTCCTCTCTTAGATAAGTGTGACCAAGTCGGTGCGTTTACGCGATGTCAAGCCATTGCTATAGCTAGCCTTTGCACCCTACACCAGGAGTGTACGCAGGTCACTGCAGCTGCCGCGGCTCCTGACTACCCTTGTCCACATAATCACTCAACCTGTCACAATAGATGGCAAACGACTAAACGAATTAACGGTCATATTTGCCCTTAATGTTATCTTAGCTTGACGATGACGTAATTGATGTCAGGCAGCACAAAAAGAATAAGTAGGCTAGATACTTCCAACTTCCCTATGCGCCACAACTACTGACATCAAGGCTGGCGCCACCTATTGTGCAGGTCACCTAGTTCTCTGTGTCAGTTGCAAATTCGCCTTAAAATGGGTCCAGGATCGCCCGGCATACCACCACCCTCTCAATTCTCAATTGAATGAAGGGCTAAACATCGATGAACACTTTTCACATGCTTGTCTTTTATAGGTGATGCTAGGCCTTCATTTTCAAGTCTGTTGAAAGAGTGAAGTGGTGCAAATTGAGAAACTTCATAGATGATAGAGATGCTTGTGTTTGTCCGAAGACTGGATTGAAGGTTTTGTATGAAACTAGCCCGCGTTTTCGGTAAGCAGACCCACGGCTTTGTGCAGTTGCCCTCGCAATATTAACTAACTGGGCGTGTGGTTGAGTAAGGGCTTGCGTGTGTTTGCAAGTGCTCGCTCGATTACCGACTTTCCGTATGTGCTGACACACTGGGGTTGGGAGGGTAATAATTTATCTCAGCAATAAGGCCATGTGTGTGCCTGTGTTTGTGTGCTGAGATCACCCTTCTGTATCCAAGTTACCACAAATTTGTGTATGGAACCTGATACTTTCGTTCGGTGCCCTTGTACGTGTGAGTTTGTTTGAGAGTGCACACAGTGGTGCTAGGTGTAGGCAGTAAGAAGCGCATCACCTTCTGCCGATATCGATACACTAAATTTTGGTGCAGTCCATTCTTCTTTCTCCTTCTCCTCCTTCCTTCTCTCCCTTCCTCCCTCCCTTCCTCTCTCTTCTCCTCCTCTCCCCCCTCTCACTGTTCCTCTTTCTCATTCCTATCACATGAAACACCGCTTGTGCCTAATTGCGCATCTCAATTTCCATCGCTCCACTGAATTCGCCAGATGATCACGCAATTCGGATTTCACCATTTTAATATGGAATGCACTTGTATTCGCAATTGTTTTGACCACAGTCTTGTTGTTCATGCTACTAGTTTATAAGTCTTTTGAGATACATTTTAAATGCATGTCAAACAGCTCAAACTAAACTTGAAAAATTATTTAACACAGTTTCGCCACCTTTGGACCTGACATTCCCAATAACATGACGACTACTTCTAGTTTTGTATAAATCTCTTCGAATCAAACTATGACATATCCCAATTTTTAAAGCATTCTTGTCAAGCGTCGTCTTTGCACGCGCTCATACGAATTCCCGGTCATGCGATCATTGTTAATTATGTGTAATGTTCCTACCTTTTGATGGAAGGTCAGAAAGTGTAATTCCCATGAATCGCCTTACTGTTTATTAAAACTATATAAACAAAATTTGTTCCAGTTTGCAGAGAGTACTCATCTAGTGTTCTATGGAACTCCTTCGACTGCAATCTATTGCTTTGTGTGCAGCATGCTAAAAAGGGAAGCTAATCGCTGGCATCGGCGCTATCACACCCGTTTGCAGCATTCACCTCCTATATGTGCCTTATGCATGCTTGGGTAATGATCGCCTCACTTTCATTCTTATCCCGAGTGCGGTTTTGCTTAACTTAATATTTTTGTGAACGTGGTATAATTTTATAGTTAGACAATATGTGTGATTTAATTTAATTTCTCCTAACACATGGAAGGGAGTGGACAAGGAAGAGAATGCTCCTGACACCCGTAGACGGTGATTAAGTCGCTTTGGCTAAACGTGAGTTGCGGGCTTCAAAGCTACCATCAAATCAGGTTTCAAAACCTTTTGCCAGAATGACAATGGAATAACAATGACGAGTGCGGCAAGATGCGGAGGAAGAATGGAAGAGCTGGAGACGTTCGAGATTTGGATGTGATTTTGTCGGTAATGATGAATAACATCAAACCGCCCTTTGCAGCTTGTTTCTTGCTCACGGCATTGCACCTGTGCCATCTCTGAACCGAAGACACGTAGATGTGGGGAAACGGTGCATTATAACGTATTGTGGAAGCTTGCGAGTGCATTGTATGCACTATTACTCCGAGTTCAGAGGGTTAAGCAAGTACTTTTGTAGGAGTATAATGGAAATGGTTTCCCTTACATTGTTGTGCATTAGTCCAGTGAAACTCTCAGCACCGTTCACTTTAACACGCCAAACAATTTTGAGGTATGCATTTGCATTTTTTCTTTCAATTTCCTTTTCGTTGGGCCTGATGCTGTGTGCACGTCGGAACAGTTGGACAAGCTGTGTAACTGTTCAGCCTATCAAGGTTTAAAACGAGCTCATAAGACTTCAATTGCTTCATTTCAAAATGATCAGTGTAACGTCACCTACCACTTCAATTTAATCCCTAACAAGCAGACTCTTTAAAAGTCGGTGCGTATGACACGAAGACAGGGCAAGCCTTCGCTGCACAGGCGAGCCCTTTTTTCAAATGCGAGTTATAACGGAGTTGCAGAATGTTAGTGTAAAGGAACGGATTTCTAAAACTTATGCATTTTAAATTAGTCACTTAGCAAATGGTCGTTGCTCTTTGTGCTCCTCCTAATCATCTTAATATCCTTTGCTGCTATTTCAGCCGATTCGAGGGCATCAGTGGTAAACAACACACTGTCAATCAAGTATAGTATGCAACATGTTGGTAAGGGGATATTTACACGAATAAAACAGCTTGGAGTTAGAGGGAAAATTTGCTTAAATAAGGACTGCTAACATACGTCCATCCATGTTATAGGTATCGAGACGAAGATGGCAATCATCGTATATCGCGTCCGTCTGCCTAAGACAAGCCAGTCCCGACAACTAGAATTAGAAAGAGAGATAAATATTCATACTAATGACTCTGCAGATACAAATTAATTTTGGTCCCCTCAAAGTACTTCAGTTTCCCCTACAAATTCTACCCATTTTCGACTATGGCCGTTAGCCTAGCTGTCATGCACTGAAGAAAGATAGATGGAGGGCAAAGTTGTCATGCTTATCAGCCATCTAGCAGAAAAGTAGAGTTAATTGAAGCTAATCATTGTAAATTAAGAGACAAGCGAAAAAATCTCTTTCTGCGTTCAAATTTTTTTACGAATCAGTGAACGTCCCTCATCGTTATACATCCCAGCGGTTAATATGACAGCCGTTTGGCGTAATGGTAAAACGCTACCTGACATGGTGGAGAGAGACTGTTTGTATGGACCGTACAATAAAGCATCAACCTGCCAGTGGTACGATATTATTTAAGCTTTTGACACAAAGGCCTGTCATTTTTCGCTGATCGGTGTTCAACTTCGCTCGTGTACTAGTAAATTTTTCTGGCGTAAATTCGAGCATTGGAGTTTACTCCCTGTAACGATGCATTTTGAACTTTCATCCTTTCGCTTGCGTTGGAGCGAATGCAGACATGTGTGGCTTCACCGATTTCTATTCAACTCAAAAGCGATCAGCTCAATTTTGTGGGTTACACTAAAACTGATCTTCTCAAATGCAAATGCTGAATGACTGCACCCATCCCCCCGATATGGGTATCAAAGGTGAAGCGAACTTAACAGCCCGCAGTAGACTAAATTAATAATTGTTCCAAAACCACTTGAAAAGGACAAAGGTCTACCGATAATTAGAATATATTATCCTTATGCTACTATGTAATCAGTAAATAGTCGCACGTTTGCCATTTTCTAAGTGCGTACTAGTCGAAGTGGCAACTGAGATCATTGAGATGTTTAAGTCCTTGCACTCAACGTTTTATCCCAACGGAAAACAGAAAAAAGTTGGTACTCTTTGCACACTCATCTGGCTCTCAGCAGTGGATGCGTACACTGACACACGCTACAGCTTCTAACATTGTACCTTATTTATTCACTGCCTAGTGATATTTGGGAATAAGTTTATGTTGCCACACTCACTAACACCTTTTATTTTAGCCTCTTCTATAAGAATTCACCTAAACTTTGAAAACTAACACTTTACTGCGAAATGTGGTTAAAGTCTAAAAGGCGCTCCGACGGTGAGGATCTCCTTCTCTTCGATGGTTCATTTTCCTAAAAATACCTTCAAAGTCCAAGCAGATTATTTAGAAAAAAGTCGTATTACTATTTCGCTAAAACGAATTCCCTTCTACTGGTAGAGCGTTAAAATTTCACCATAAAGAGGGATCAAGTGAATCCTATTTCGCTCTCACCTCACTATTGGAAATCACCGCCTAGACATCAGACAAGTTGAATGAAGTCGGTGTGGGAAGTGATTAGAGAAAGCGGAGTGGGCAAAAAGTCGATTTAAAGCATTACTTTTTGCTCTCCGTTTGAGTGATGATAATTGAGCTGCTTTCTCACACCCTCTTCCCCTGCGGGGAGGGGATTAATGCTTTACAAAGGTCTGAGATCCATGTCCCGTGTGGGTACGCATCAGAACCTTAAGTAGCTAGCCAGTAAGTTTGTTTAATTTGTGCGCGTTGCGCTTAGCCTAACTTGCCGTCTCGTAGAGCCGCCTCAATTGCCAACTTGATGACGCTGATCAAAATTTGCACTGAGTTATCAATAATGCAGTTGAAATTGTTTTGAACAAATTGTATACGTTTACTGCATTTAGTGACGGCAAACCATCTTCTCATCCAATTGGGAAAACCAAACTTGTAATGATGGATTTGTTTTAAAATGAGAAATATGTTAGCGTGGCTCTGTCTCGCATCTACATTCTGCACTTCCTTCTGAGTCGTCCTTTTACACTAAATGAAACACCTCGGTGAAAAACCCATATTTGAAATGGAAAGGGGCTTCATTTTCTTTAATGTCTTGAACTGGAAACAGTTGGGTTAGGCAATGCCTATGCGATGTCATGAGGAGAAGTCTGCTTATCATTCACTATTCTGTTCATAACGACGACGACATCACAAAGATTGAAGGATGAGAATATCGTATACCTCAGTAACCATTGTCGCTGGATCAGCTTATCAATATTTTAATGGTGTTGAGTAGTTAACTCAAGGTGAACCGTTGCTACACTTACTGACCTGGAGGAGCGTAAGTGAAATAACGCACTAGAAGGATCAAGTAGCCTCCGTACACCAGAGAGAGCTGTACCAATGCATTGAGTGGATTGAACACCAAGGTTGCAATGAGTTAAGAAGCCAATTTATTCCTTTATCCCCGCCATTACGCACAACCTCAAGCCGACACCGTAGCAGATGAGGTGACCCCATTGTCAGCCGCACGGAAGTGCATGTCTGGTACGGGCGGCTGTGCGAAAAGGTATTGAGGGCCAAGGATCAGACGCAGTCTAATTTTGAGTGAAAATAAAAGGCTCACTATCAAGCCTGGCTCTCTGTATCGAAGTTACTACACGCCATTGGAGCCGTGCATTTGCATGTGTGCTTACGGAGGCGTGCTTAGGCGGTGGTAACCAACACACGATATTGTCAGACGCACATATTGGCAGAGCAGCAGTAGGATAGTTTGTTTGTTAAAGAGGTACGCCAACCCAAACACTTTGAGGCTGACTCATGGACTACTAAAGGGTGGAATTCGAAAATACACTGAACAAATACACCGCTTATTTAGTTTGTTCTCATTTGAAATAGACGCTCAGTGCGTTCTCTAGTAGCTTATCCGAAATGCAACAGAATTGCCAAAGCAGTGACATTGTTTATTCCAACACAAATATTCGGAACCGTGTAAGGACAGTTGGCTGGAAAATCTTAAATAAAATTAACTCTTCGATAGCAGAATGCAGAGAGTAAGGGCTGAACCGCTTCATTTGAATCTGTTTATACAAGTTAAGCTTTCTTTGATCGGCCTAAATGAGCGTCTTCGATGAAATCACTTTTGACTGTCATCAACATAAACTCAAATTAATTGCATCACCACAAATCAGGTTGTGTCAAAAACGGCATTATCTCAGTTATCTCGATATAACGTCATTTTTTCAGGTATCAAAACTCTCTTTAAATCATTTCGTTTACAAGCATCTGAGTGACCCGCATTTTGTACTTTCTCTGTAAACAGTGTGAATGGGCTGATGTCAAATCGCCTCAAAGAATAGCTTTGGTAGCTAAGTGCATCCTTTTGCCTGCACAAAGTTAATTCAAAAGTGCTAAAACCATTCAAATTACCATTATTTGAAGTTTACAAATTAAGGCATAGGCAAACTTCTCAGTACACTTTAAAAGTATTTGATGACTGCTTTTTACAGGATAAGTTAAAGCATTCATGCGGCTTTGCACAACGTCTAGACCAAACTCTTTTACGGGTGTCCACTTTAGCTCTTGTTAAGTAATAACACCACTATAGCGCAGGATAACCTTTGCGATTAATGGCTTCGTTTCTTAAAGACAAAAAACTGTAGGATCGCCTCTAGCATCATTTATTATCGTGAACACGGACGACCTTTTATGCATGGTCAGGAGGCGCGGATTGTAGTGTTTTCTCCCCCACAGTAGAAAGCGATTTGTTTTACGTATTTCGAGATATTCGTGAAATAAAACGGTCATATCGCGTTTGAAGTGTAACTTTGAAGCTACTGCATGGAATACTGAA
Organism: Hydatigera taeniaeformis; assembly: GCA_900622495.1. Classification (NCBI taxonomy): domain Eukaryota; kingdom Metazoa; phylum Platyhelminthes; class Cestoda; order Cyclophyllidea; family Taeniidae; genus Hydatigera; species Hydatigera taeniaeformis. The sequence continues at coordinate 12,992 of UYWX01020551.1, read as the reverse complement.
GCTCCAAAGGCCTTTAGAGAACCTCCTTAAGATCAACCTCCTAGCCCTATTCGCAAGTGTGTACATGCTTTGATAAGCTGCTCGGCAAAGTACATGGCGTTCATCTACAATCAAAATACATGAGTGTACAGTGTAAACAAGTCTGAGGCCCGAGAAACTGCAAAAGTACATGCCACCGACGTATAGCCCCATCAAAACAGACTTATCTACTAATTAACGACGAAAAGTAATGATGTTTATCATAAGTATTATTGCTCTAATCGCCTTTCAAAAATGCGGTATTATCAAATACCTATAATTTCATTAGCATTAGTTCCCATCACTCCTAGTAGTTTTATTACTGAAATCTTACTACTGGTGACAAAGATTTGGCAATAAACAGGATGCAAAATATCATCTTTTTAAGGTTCAAGCAGATCGGGACAGGGTAGAGGAGAGTCTGCTATCTACACTGTCCTTCGTCGCAACGGAGGCAGACGCCATTATTGGCCAATCACAGCTGTGATATCTGCGACACGCGCCTCAGGATATCACACAGGATATTAACGCACATACATCTTTCACGAAGCGCGCACATCAAGCAGCCATCTGCCAACCAGAAAACAAGCGCGCTTGAGAGGATAACACTCGAAAACCAGTCTGATATCCTCCTATGCGCTTGATGGCACACCTTTTCTCCCATGCAATCTGAAGTCGCCACTCTGATTGGTGTTTTTAACTATCGCTTTATGATTTGATGCGCGTATCCCTACAGCCAATCAAGCAGCAGTAAGATTGCGTGCGCAGACATACATACGCACGTGCCACTTGCCTTGGTGTGTGTGCATATGTGTACCTTATAGAAAGATTAAGGCCTGCTCACTTTTCATCTCTTCAGAGGCGGACATGTCCACAGTGCCACCGGTGCCTCAGTGGACACACGATCTGTCGAAAATGACTCAAAACGACTTCCAGTCAATTTGTAAGTTGGTGCTGCCTAACGCAGTCGCAAGTGAGGGCAAGCCGACGTCTGAAGGAGTTGATAAGTCGGGCTTTTTAAAATCTCCAGTGATGAAGAGAGAAGATGAATTTTCGTCGCCTCCCAAGACGCTGGGTCGATTTGTGCACTTTCTGCGCTGCTCCATCTGTGGTCTTGAATCAATCAACAAGACCCGCTTCGACAGCCACTTACCATGCAGCCAGAGGGGCAACGCCGACCACCGGTACTACCTGCACACCTGTTCCGCCTGCTTTGCTTGTTCGACTTCTCGGAACCTCATGGACGAACACATCGACCTCTTCCACAAAGGAACTCAGGTATGTATCCATCATTAAGCACTCCTAAATGAGCATTATGTTTTTTCTCCTGAAATGAGTACTTATCACACCTCTCTTTCAAAACAACTTCTGGATGTTATTTAGTGTGCCTCGAGTGAATTTCAGTAACTGGTGTTGAAATTTCGTTTAATGCTTTCTGATGTTATGCTCAACTTTTTAGAACTCTTAACTTACATTCTCAACTCGATGCGAGAGCACGGTGAAACTTAATATTTGCCAAAAATCTGACAAACGTTCTTGCCAATACTCAGTTTAAAAGTTGCTCAAAACTCCAAAAACTATGTTGCGGACCCATTCAGACTCATGAGATTTTAAAATAGATCTCCAGGAGATAACTCACGGTAAGCCTTGCTGTAAGAAAGAGGTCAAGGTTCAAGTTAAATTTTTGCACCCTCAAATGATCGAATGGAGCTCAGTGCCATTCTAGACTTGTCGCCTAGTGTTTTTATCAACGATTGCACTAACAGGCCCTTGATTTTGGCATAATGCATGTTATGATGGATTGTACAAGTCCGCTTACCTCAGTAACCATAGCCACCCAAAATTGGCCTCTATTTTTTTAGACTGTCATTCCTTACCACTTATGGCTACAGTAGACTAACTTAAAGTATTTATCGATGATGATGAATGAGTTTGATCAGCAAGATTGGGTTCTATCTACAGATTTTCGGAAATGTGTTTGAGATAGAGAGACAGCCTTACTTCGTATGAAATTGAAAGATATCTGCAATTGAAACTTTCATGTTTCCACAGTTCTCCAAAGTCTAGTGCATTAGAAGTGTGTATAATTGGTTGACATCTAACTTTGTTCTGAGGCCTGTTCCTTTCGAAGTTACCGGTTACATCCATCTTCTGTTGGATCCCTTTACCACAAAAGTCGATAAAGTCAAATATTCCGATTTGGTTCGACACTTCAGGTCGATTTTTTACCACATAAACAAGTAGAGGTCGTTATTCAGGATGAAGGGGGACGCTTTTATTATAGCCTAATCGGGCGCTTGTGCATGTGCGTTATTCCCGGTCAAGATTGCCTTCGTAAACAGCCGTGTGTATGTGTCGTAGCGGTTGAGCTGGGGTCATGTCAATGACAAGATAAACACAGAATGATTACTCGTCCTGATTAGACGTTAGAAGAATTACGTTGCGCCAGTCCTTTCAGTTAACAGTAAGGTGGCATTTTAGGACGGCTCTTCCATTTCTTTTAGGCGTAATTCACATGGGGAATCTGATCAAAGATTGGAGGTGGAAACAGGTAATCGTAAAAAGACCACTTCTGCAACTGTATCATTCTGTCGCCTTAGATGCTGATGTGAAATATCACGAATCGAATGACATTCCATCCTCCAGTATTTCGGTGCAGGTGGGACAATTTTTGCACTTGATAGAGTGTCCATATTTGTCAAATCTGAAGACTAAAGTATGCCAATTAGGTAGTAAAATCGAAAATGTAGCATAAATGATGAGTCGTATACAACTTCTTTACTCATGCGGCATAATTAAACGGCCAGCATGTGCGGTTTTATGTTCTTGATCTACGAAGCGCCCCTATATTCACAAAAAACATTTTCAGACATTTTTTCATTTAATTAATGTGGAAACGAATTGAAATTCTCTTAATTTTATCGGTAATGCTTTAAAGATCTACTAGTTGAAAATCGTTCTAAAGTAGTGAAGTATTTAATTCGATTTGCTGCCTATGAACCGGAACACTTGGAACTGAAGACCAGCACAAAGTAGGAAAGTCTGGCGTAGATGATGACATTCCTTTCCAATTTTAATGTCCCCGTTACGAAGGAATTGGGCTCCGCGATAAAGGCAATATTATCCATTTTATGAACGTCTTCACCTCTTACTCCTACAACTACGAAGTCGAAGGGTAAGGCGACCCCCGGTCGTACAGGCGGCAGCACGGGCCACTGCATGTATTTATCGTTTTCTTAACCTCACACACATTAAGACAGAGGGGACGAGGGAACTCAATTTTTTATTGTTAAGCCCGTATGCTGCATAATTTGAGCAATTATGAACAGCCACTCAGCCATTGTTAGATGAAGTTGGGTTACACCGCACCTCAATTCACTTCATGACGTTTCCGAATAGAGCTCATGCTACGTAACTCCGTAAAATTACTTATGTTTCCCAAATAAAAATAGATTTATCAAAACGGACAAATAGATTTAGGGGACTGACGTGAAATACAACTCTGCCTTATGTTCAACTAAGAGATCTTTTTATTTGGAATGAAAAAGGTAAACTACATGCAATAGGCATGGAACAACTAATTTGGCCTCACAATTCAATAAAGTTGAAACCGAAAGACTTATTCAAAATCCAACTCCAGTCTCACTAAATGAAGGAGGATTCTACCATGAGAGTATCTTCGAGTTTCACTTTCTGCTCGAGGTAAATCTGTTGGACAGGAAGTTCTCTTCTTACGCTTCCAGACATCTTGGTGCAGGCTAAATTCAAGCCGGTTTATGTCCCCGGAAGTCAAGTAAGGAGACTTAATGAAAGTACTCACATACCGAAATCTAATTTCCGTTCTCGCAGACTACCAGGATATTGGTGAGATAAGTTGATTAAAATGGCAATACAAAGGAGTGTGTGTGTGGCCACAGAGAGATAGATTTTACGTAAACCTCGCCATCGGTCGTGAGTATATGGAGAGAGTTGAAGGAGTGTAGAGATTTGTTACTGTGAACGAAAAATAGGCTGCTGGAAGCCACGCAATTATAGCCGTAAAAGAGCCAACTGCGCACACGTCCGCACGCACGCATACCTCCGTATTACACCTGTGGGAACGGGGATAGGGGGAGGGCATACCACCATCGCCGCGTCATCTCCCCCTCCCCCCCCAGACCCCCCAAGCAGATTGGCAGGGGAACATATGGGCTGAAGTGTCGTCAGATTTCACTTGGCTAGAGGTGAGAGGGGAGACAAAGCTTACAAGTGTTCCGTGACGTACTATAAGCCGACGACGATGTCGACGACAACGAAGGCAGTGGTCCCTATTCAGATCTCAGTCTGCTAGTGTTTTCCCACCACTTCTCTTGAACGTGACAAACGGTTTGCGCACCCACCTGGACCTCTGTATAAATCCAAGATGATTTAGAGCACTACTTTCCATCATAAACGCGTGCACATGCGCATACTCTCTCTCCCTCACGCACACACATACACAGACAGACGACGCATTCAAAGGGATTGCGGTAAACATAAATTGTAGCCTTCGTCCCCAAGACATATATGTGGGAGACCTCCCGGTCGCGCCTTGTCACGACCTCCTACTGAGCACACAAACCCGACTTACCAAATAGCACTCTACCCTTTCATTTTAAACCTTTTTTAGCCTAGTCACACAAGATCTGATCTTGACAATCGGGTAAAAGGGAGTTGCCTAAACTCTTTTTTTAACAGGCTCATGGAAAAGAAAAATTGAACTATGTGGACAGAATTGTGGCATCTATTGGAAATAGGTTGTCATAAAATGACCCTACATTGGGCAGAGCGTGGGGAGGGGACATGATAAAGGTTTGATCATAACATTACACTAAGTTTTGGGGGAGGGGCTGAACCCCCGACCACTGATGCTGGGAGATTAGTCATCTTTCAATTTAGTCCCACAACACACGACTGACTTCGATCACTTCGGCTGATCAGCCCATAATTCGCCTCCGGCAATGATAATTCCCCATGACACGTGTGCCCACTTGAAATACAAATTAAGATTTTCGTGACTAAATTAAGCATAAGTTACTCAATAATTCCTCTCTGTCACCGGTCCTATTTAAAAAACTAAAGATCCTATGGTAAGGCGCGTTAAGATTGTATGACCTCGGAGACTGACACTTCAAGTCCAATCTAGACTATATTTACCTGACGAATGATTTAATCCTAGCGCCTCAGAAGCAGGGAGGGTTATTTTGTACTTGTAAGCCAGAAAAAGAGAGAGGTCCATCGGCTTTTTCTTTTACTATTAAGAACTTGATTGTGGTCCAAATAGAACAAGCGCCAAATGAAAGGTGCAAAAATGACATTTAGCAAAGTCTAGAATCGGCATATTCTACCTTTGAAGATTAAGCATATTTCCCATGTTGAGGGTTAAAGAAGTGGAAATTGTGTAAGTTGTTTAGCCACTGCAGTATGTCATTGAGAGGCACCGATTAATATTGTCCGCTGCTCACTCGGTACCACTGGCTTTTGGGATGTGGCGCCACTTGATTAAAATTTTACACCTCATGGCGCCGTTGCCCGTCACACACATAACCTGCCTTCTACCCAGTCCTCCTCTCCTCTCCGCTTCGCCTCTCCCCTCATCTCACCTCCTCACACATGCGCATCGTTTGCTCGAATAGTGGAGAGGGGAGAGGAGAGAAGGGAGCAGGAGGAGGAGGAGGAGGCGGAGGCTTGTCACTTCTCTCCCTTCCCCTCCCTCCTCCTCCACCCCCCCAAAAAGAACAGTATTTATGCGCCCTACCTTCCGGAGCAACGCTTCCTGAGTTGTTTTTAACCTCTTCAGCTCTGCCTCTCTCCCCACCTTCGCCCGCATACCCCGATGTATGCAATTTAATTAAACATGGCGGCAGGACAGGTGAGGCGGAGTTAGGTTGGGGAGATGGTGGAAGGGAGAGGAGCGTGAAAGAGCTTGGAACAAACTCGAACAAATTTATGCTCACTGGACATTAGCCCACTTGAAAAGCCATAAGCTAATTGGTTAAAGGCAATTCCTGCGTATCATAATGCAACCGATTAAATGAACAGAAAATTGCACAAAAGCATTCCTCAGAACATTCGATATACGCCTTTGATCTTATCAGAGCCATAAAAACCAAATCAAGGTTGTGCTTTTTTACTGTTCATATGTTTCAATGTGAAGACTCAGAGCGTGAGTAAACTCTGTTGGATGGGTGATTAAATAAAAGTAGATAGAGAGGCACCGTTATTAAATAAGATGATGCTAATTTGACTTTTTCACATTTCTAGAGAAAGCAATATGTACACGTGTGGTTTTCTATTGAAATATCATTTATCAAGGGGTTTCGCGGCAGATGGAGGTTGTTAAGTGCGAACGCCTTGGAATACCCCAATTTAATGGTCCTGCCTACAAACCACCAAATTCCTATGGGCAGAAAGTTCACGCGGATGGGCCTTATCGGCAAGGCTGTCTGATTTCAGGCGCTTAATCATCCTCCCGCATGTGTGTTTCCTTTCTGTGGTTTTTCAGTGTGTCCCATTGAGGTTTACACCTGGTCATCGGACCACCGTTATTGTTGAGCCGTCTGAATGCACTACAAGTTGGTAAAGGCATTCGTAAGCCAAAAATGCGAACACATAAAAATTATATTTGATTTGTATAAGGTTATGCCTGAGTGTGTTCTATGCGGTTACTGACGCAATAACCTCATCTGCTACGCATTTAACCGAATCGAGGAGATTGACAGGAAGGATCGTCTTAAAGGTAATAAACGGAATCATATTTGGGTTATCAGAGTCCGTGCTCAAGACTGTGTTGGCAGCTACAGTTTGCGTACAAGTGCACAATCTTTCTGAGAGGAAGGAATACGCTTGCTTTGGGATAACTGCAAGACAGGTAGTGCCAATTTAGAGGATTCCATGTGCTATCTCTTCGCTATTTCTCGCATCAATTGCCATTTCGCCACATTCATGATTTGTCTTGCATTTTGCTGTGTCTGCCCAATTGGAAACCTTCTACACGAATACAGACACGACCTGTATAGTGATGAGTTTATGCAAGCCACAATACATTGTTGATCGCCACTATAGGCGGAGTTGATTAGGACTCAGGAAGTACTCCATCCTGCTGCTCTAACGACGTCAACGTCACCAAGCGTCCTCTCTTCCACTTTGGTTGCTACGACCACCTCAGGTTCGAGTCCCCTCTGTAGGAGACCAAACAGACCCTTCGAGTTCGCTTCAGATGGTTTTAAAAGGAGTGACGACAATGGATGTCTTGACTTGAGAACCAGTGCAACCGCCATTACTACTATGACTGCTGCTGCTGCTGCTGCTGCCGCCTGTACCGTGGCCGGTGAAGAGCAAACGAGAAGTGGAGTCGAGTACCTTAAGAAGTGTCATATCTGCGGTGCAGATTTGGCAGGCAGTGTGGATGCTTTGACGAGACACCTGACTTTTGTGCATTTGATCCCTATGCCTCTGATGCTTGGTCAGTTGGCTGCTATGGCTGTTGGAATGAGGAGCGGGCAAAACAAACTCTCATGCTGCTCTTCCGTCTCT
>UYWX01020550.1:0-22973 GCA_900622495.1 Hydatigera taeniaeformis | reverse complement strand
AAAAAAAACAGGTCTTTTTTATCCTTTTTACGCGAAAGAGTCGACGAGGTGGCTGTTTTATGCAGCTTCCTTCCCTTGGGTCGTGCGAAATTAACTTCCGCCGGTTCAGCTCTCCCTAACTTGACTAAAGCGGGAGATGTTGAGAAATGTGAAATTGCCTAATTTTGTGGCTTAGCACAATCAGTTGGCGTCCAACGATCGAAGGACACCGCGCCTTTCTGTGATGCTGATAATGTTTTTGTGGAACTGCTAAATATGTGGTTTGTGAAAATGTATTGCCTTAAATTCGGATTCACTCGTTTTTTCCCCATGTAGACATAAAGTTGGGTGGGTTTCTTCTGGATTTCTCTCTATTCCTGCACGTTTGAGTTTCCATTAGCATAGTTCTCATTTCGCGACTTTTTTATTCTAAAAGTATGCATGGCAATTTGGTAAACTGAAAGATCTTTGCAATGAAAAGGGTATTGAGCTCTCTTACGCAGACAGAAGTGGGCTTCTTTTTATCTACCTGTCTCCTCTCATTGAATGGCTTTCACATTGCGTTTTTGGGTGAAAAAAGCGGCCTTTGTAAACAACACTTTTTTCCTTTCTTTCATTCGCACCTCTTCTCTTCCCTCCGCCTCTTTCTAAAGCCTTCCTGCAGTTAGCTGATGACTGGTAGAGAGGATTGTCAAGCGTGAGAGTGGTCTGGGCCCGGCAAATGCTTCCTTCGTCCTTTATTCACAGCCTTTTTGTAGCCCCTTTTTTGCTCCTTTCCACATTGCTGCTATTTTCAATTCATGGTCTTCCAAAGTGCAAGTATTCAGAGCAAGCTAACTGTATTCTCTCTGAGAAATGCAGTATTTTTGAAAGGTTGGACAAAAGCAGTGGAAAATCTTTGTTTCGTTTGATTCAATTTTTCACCAAGGAAACTCTTTCTACTTTTATTAAGTTGTCGACAGTGCACGCTACTGTCTGACTGTGTTTCTTTCAACGCATTCCCGTCCGTCGTGAAACGAATTGATGATCCTGCACAAAGGAGGTTTTTGCTATGCTTTTTCCCACAAATCGTGAATATTTTGCTATTTTTGAGGGTTTTTAATTGGTGACAACCTTGGCTTAAGCAAATCTTTGCTCGTAAACAGGCAACGTTGGAATGGCAAATTCGGTAGTTCAGGAGGAGTTCAATCTAGCAGCAAGGAAAGTCTCTTTTGCACCGATGAATCGAAGCCTCAACATGCAAACGCGAAGTCTCTCCTGGAGAAATGGATCATTTCCGTTGTTTCGAGACAATGTCACCCTTGCTGATGGTTAGTTTTTTTATTACAAGCCCTCGAGATTGCTACCAACTCCCACTTCTATGCCTTTGAAACTGATATTTGTCACATTGCGATGCACCGATTCCTTCTGCCGTTTCAACTATTCACCACATTTTCGGTGAACGAAAAGTCTTGTACAGTTTTTTTGTCAAGTCCGAGTGCAAACATCTGCAATGTCAGTGCATTTGACTTCCAGTGTGCTTTTCACAGACGCATCAGAAAACAGCATTCAAAGAGATGAAGTACCAATAAAAAAGTATTTTGAAGCATTACTTGCGGTTTGAAACATCTCTGCGCATATTCTTCAGTAATAGTCTTTTTTCTCTCAAATGAAACAGTATTTTAGGTCAAATATTTAACTTACATCGTGCATCAAACGGTTTAGTGTTGCATGACTTGTTATTCCACCCGCATTAAGAACCTTGTCGATTGGTAAGCATATAGTATCGTCGGAAGAACTTATGTGTTAGCCATTTCGATATATAAGTCTTAACATAAAACTCTTGGAGGCTGCGAGAGGTTTCGGGTTGTTCATTTGTTTTCAAAGTTGATTCAAGCTCTCCTCTGTTGCCTACCAAGTCGCGAGTGCAGCATTGAGTGCTATCGCGTGACTCGTGTCCATACGGTTGCTCGCCTAATCCTCTCAAAGGAAATACTAAGCTGCTAATACAAGTTGCTCATAAGGGCAACAAAGACGGAGTGAAACTACTTTTGATCGTGTCGCCTCCATTTAGCCCTTAATATCCTCATGTTCGGTTGCTTAAAGGGGATGTCATGGGCAGTAGTCCTGAGCAAATGTACTGAAGGATGGGACAGCGATAAGAATTGGTGGATGGAAAATTTATGCATATTCCTTTTTTACCTTCTGTAATAGATGATGAGGCAGGAAACAGTAATGCCTCAATGCTTTTGACCCACCAGTTGAAAATGGCACAAACCTTCTTCCCCTCCTGCATATGTGCTGCTACATTGCCTCTCACAAATCTCATGGATGACTGCGCGGTAAACAACGAGGGCATAGCAGGTAGGTTGTTCGGACAAAATCTCTACAAATACTAGAATATGGGTGAACTGACCAAGTTGCGCGCTGTGTTGAGCAGGGGAAAGGCATAGTAGCTGCAAGACGGAAAATAAGTTAATGCACTTTGCCTACAAGTGATTTTTTGTCCACGCAAACTCAGCTCAAAACCTAGCAGGTTACTACTACAAATAAACAATATCTATTTGTACATTTGGAAGAAATTTAAACGATCGTAAATGAACTCGAATGGATAAAATGAGTAACAATCCAGTCAACATATTCGTAAGAGGACTAGTGTTTCAAAAAGTGCTGTTCAAGTTGACCTACAACAGCCCGATTCTTGTGGTTTAGCACTTATGGCGCCTTTAGCCAAACAAAAGACGACCCATGCATTGCGAGACTTCATTTACTTGATATCTTCTGTGTAGGCCGAGTGAACTTGGTGATTCTGATCCGTTGTATTGGTGAAATTTGCTGCTGATAAAGTTGCCGTACTGACTCTTCGTTTACCGATCAGTCTGTCAGTCAGTCAAACGATGTTCTGTTAAATTCTGCATCGGCTGTCACTTATCATTCGTTAAATATGAAACTCCCACAGTTGCATCTCTATTCTCATCCTCTTTGCGCTTTAATTTCAAGTAAGCACCGTGGTTGAGGCGGTTATTTGGCAATGCCTCTTGGAAGATACCAGTCTCTTTTTGCGGTACATCTTTGAGAAACTCACAAGAGTTCCCCACAAAGATGACCTCATTTCGGTTATTCGAAAATTGGTCCAACGTCTTCCTGAACTTCCGATGCAAACGGCTCACATCCTCTTCAACAATTTGGTAAGTAGTGTTCCAACAACTTGGCACAAGTACGTGCATTAAATTGTTCTTACCTTTTGAACTGCAAAGATCACGCTACCTGCTAACTTGTTTTGGTGTGTTTGTTGGGGTCAGGGGTACAAAACCTTTTCAAACTCATGCTCACTGGGTTCTTAAATAATTAGTTAATTTCCTAATTGGAAGAGTATTCTACGAAAAATGCCGTTCTTCAAAGATTCCGTTGAAGGATCGCAGCAGTTTCGTACCATTAGTGTGGTTGGCATGGTGTTATGCTGTTTGGTTTGGTACATGCGCACCTCTCTGACCAACTATGGTAAGATAGAAGCAGAAAAAACCTTTCTTGAGAAGTTTTATTGTTTGCATTTTGCTCGCCCTTCATTGCACTTCGTTAATGCCGAAACGGGAGGGTGGAGATCAAAACCAACTTTAAGATGTGCACTTTTTCCAGGTTGGTTGCATAATGTTTCACGTAAGAACTCCGAGTTTCAACGCCCCCGACTCAATCGCCAGTATTCTCTGCGTACTGCACATGGTGAGTTTCCAATGCTGCTTCTACTTTTCTTACGTCCAGAACACACAAAGTGATAGTTTTGTACTTCCCTGTAGATCATTCCATATGTAAAGAATATCTATTTCAAGGATTTGAAGCAGACTTTTCGTCGCGAGCAAATCGATGTAAGTTGACCTCCTTTGAATCGACTTAACGTTGGCGGCACTTTACGTCGGTAAAAGGGCGTAGTAACTTATTTATTTCACAGTTCAGTTTGGTTCACTTGTCACCATAGCAACTCCGCATAATATTGTTCCCTGCACGTATACTGCAATACCTTCATTCCTCCTCATCATTCCCTGATCAAGTGATGCCATCTTTCGGTTAAAAATGCGGTAGATAAAATGTTTGCCACCCAGTGCGTAGCTAGATGCGATTAAAGTAAACCCCATAAGAGTTGGTTACCTTCGCCACAACCTCTCAGTTTAAACTTTACTAGAACCTTTGTTGCGTCTGATTTTGCATTTGGGATTCCAAACAATGTAAGAGCAGGTCTGTCTGTGCAAATACATTCGTCCCAGAGCTGCAAGCAAAAGTTTTGTTTATTGTGGAAGCCTCTTTTCTTAATTTTAGTCAACTCTGCTGGTGACAGCTAACTTGCCATGCGCTAAACAATTTAATGTCTTCTGTGACACCATTTGTGTGGCTCAGTTGGTGAAACTGCAGGACGATAACAAAGTATGTGGCTACTTTAATACCCTTTTGTTGGTCTTAGAATATGCGTATGGGATCGGTTTGCATCTACTGCGTGTACATTTTTGACATTGAATTGATTTGAAGGGCAAAATGCTCATTCGCTAACGCTAAGGTGACTTTTTACAACTTGGATAAATGAAGATTAATGGCTTCTCTGAGCAGAAACCAATTACTTAAGACGTAATTGCAATTCTAAACGATGCTTCCCTTAAGGATAATTAGATAGCCTCTCTGTCGAAGGGTGAAGAATTACCAAAAATAGTTTCTTATTATCGCTGATAAAAATTTGCTGGTTTACTCGAGCGGTGCCCTCGCTTGCCCTTGCAGGACTACCGGTTCAACGACATCCTAACTGAGGCACTCGAGGGCAACAGTGTGCCTCACAGTGAATACCACCTTCACGTGCTCTGCGATGATCGTTCAAGTGAGCTGTTGTTTTGGATTGAGCAAAGTGTACTTTTTGACCACCTCTTCTCGCATAGCTGAGACAGCAAGGTAGAGGTGGTCCGCTAAACCCATCGATGCAAACGGGATGTGAAAGCGCGAAGGAGATTGGTTTGCTTTGATACATCGTTTTATTTTTCACCCGCTTGTGCTTTTATAAGACATGACTAAGTGCTTTGGAGCAAGTAGCGCACTAAGTGGATTCAGTTTACTTCAATATTCCTGTGGCACCACCTAGTAATGCTAATCATATTGCTCGGCAAACAGACACCTGCGTGAGGCTTTATTTCACAATAAACATGGGCAAATTTACTTTGAGATAGTTCACAATTGGGTGAATATTATTGAGGACAACTTTTTTGTACACCTTGGTATGACTGAAAATGAAAAAGATCTAATGCGATTTATCGAAATCAAAGCTGTTTAGTTGTAGGTAAGGGGCAGGTATTCAACTATACCATTGCATTAATACATTCGAGGTCCCTTCACTCCTTCTACTTGCAGACATCATACGCAACTCCAATCACTATGTGCGTGACTTCTACCCATTCAAGAGGAACCACATCCCAAAGCTGAAACTGATGCGCGTGGATCGGGAAACAGGACAGCAATTATTGCAGCGCAATGCATTTAGTCTAAAGGTTCAAGAAGTGGGCAAACTGCTGTTAGTGAAGACCATTCTCCAAACCACCGCAGCATCACATGTAAGGGTGACTGCACAGTCACTACTTTGGTAATAAACTGTTCCAACCATCCGGATTTAAAAAGGATGGTTGCGCCGTTAAGGCTTATTTCCACTTTCAGTATGCATTTGGAACTCAGGTAAAATATCTAAGATTTGTGTTTTTCATTGAATTTGTTGCATCTTAAGATCCACTTGGGAATTAGCAGTGAAATACAAGCTTTGGGTAGGATAAATTCAATTTGATTCCAGATTTACTGCCAGACTATGTCCAAAACAAATCAGTTCCACCCTAGTGACGCGTTGTTGTTGCCCATCTTTCCTTTTTGCAGTCATTCCTTCGTCCCATTTACGATTCAGCATAGCTCATTAGTTATGACACATTATGAATAAAAGAAAATGATCGTAGAGGAATACTTATTTCCAAAAGACTTAAATAATTTGTTTTTCCTGTCACTCCCACCTCTCTTTGCCATATGTTGAACCATCTGTCTCATTAGTCCTCCCCGGCAAATGAAGTTCGGTAAGCAAAAGCAAGGGCTAATGCTCTTGAGAAATTATCACGTCTTTATTTGCCCCTTCAAAGCACTTTTTCTTCGCTTATACCTTCTACCTTCTTTGCAAAGTGTCCTGTTATTGGCATAGATGGTACTTCGCATTGCACTGGATACAATCTCTGCTGAAAACTTAAGTTGATAGCCATATTCACAAATTGCCATTTTACCTCAGCTAAGCAATGAACTAGCTCAGTGAGTGGTTTGTTTGCCCTTTTTAGATGTCAAACCACATCCTATTTCTGCGAGAAGAACTGGTCAAACTACCCTCGTTCCCGCGCAAAGCTCTAGAGGCCGAATTCACCCTCTACGAGTGTGGCGACATGGGCAAGGCTCTGTTTGCAATGGACTCCATGCACAAGTTAACATGGTGTCAATTGATAAATTCGATGTTTCAAAAAATGACTTCCACTTTTCCTTGGTCTACCGATTTGCAACTATTTCTCAACGTTTACAATGGCACGCTTGTTTTACACGCTGAAGACACCACCATTCTTCGTCAGTGTCTGGCCTTTTACCTGCAGGTGGGCCGAAATTGTAAACAGTTGTACTCTATTGAGGCGCATTGTCGATTAATGGTTCTGGACTAAGGTGCGAGGCCCTTTAAGGTGGGTCGTGTCATTCAATTCCAACAGGAATGCGCATTTTCTGGTCTTTTGATCACAACCATAACAATGCTCACTGAGCGCGCTAGGCTCAAACACAAAGTGCGTTGATTTTATCTTCGATACGTTGATAACCACTACCGAAAACAATCAAGACCAATTTTCCCTTTTACGTAAACACATTTAAGCGCCCAGCTAACTGGCAGTCTAACTTACAGCCATTTCGTCTACTCATTTTATTTTTTTTTGGGGGGGGGTGAGGGGGAGGCGTAGCAGGAAAATTTAACTTCCATCGCACTAGAGAAGAAATTCAGACTCAAATTGATTTGGGAATTTACAACTCCGACCAATTTGTTATTGCCACAAAATATGCAAGCAACAATAAACGGCCTCAGTTTTGTCGTGTCGAGATTTCTGGCACCATCTTTTCCATATTTTGTCACGCATCATTGGCATCGGTAGAAGTGTTGTATCGAAAGTCTAACGCATTCCCTTCCCACTTCTATTCACAGTGTTGCTACCAATTCAAGATGATTTTCTCTGTCAATGGGTATTTGAGTATTCTTCCGACAATCATCAGGGTATATCACAACAATCAACACAATGGAATTCTAAAACACGCGATAGAGTTCATCTTCAAGCAGTTCTACATAATGCATCGAACGCCTTTCATTCTGCAAATGTTCGGCAGCATCGCCAATTACATTGACCTCTCGCCCGATGATACTGTTCAGCCCAACTTTTATCGGGTAATGTTTTACCCTTCCGAGTCTATGGCTACATAGCACCACAATCCACCAACGTCAATCATTGCTGCGCAATGGCCTTATTTTCTGCTTAACTTGTTGACGTCTTATCGAGTGTCAGTCGTACACGGGGGGTTGGCACAAGTACAAAAGAGGCCTCTTCAATCCAATGGAAAAGGTTAACTATCCTTTAAATGAACGGAGAAGCGGTTAAGTTTTGGACGCCTGCATTCCTTTCCCTACTCTACTTAGTGTCCCAATTTACACATACGTGTTGGTTGTGGAGGCTACTTTCGTGCATGGCTGAGAGAAAAAAATTCTACCCAAAACGGAGAGCATTATCATTTTTAGCCCGCGTCCGTTACCGTCATGTCCACCGCATTAGTAGTGACTGATTTTATCGCGACACGCAGCGTGTAGGGCGACAACTTAATTCAACTGCACATTGGCAAGCGTAAATCTTACTAAAGTAAATATTTTGCTGACACAAACAACTCTCTCCATTAAAATATTGTAATAAGCCAGTGTTCATGACTAATTTTCTCATTGAACTTTAAAGGAAACATGTTCTTTTAGCTTTAAGTGGCTCATTTATTATTCATTCAGGTCCGACCAGAGACCCTTTATCAGCTTCTGCGAGCTATTGGAAGGGAGATACCGGACACACTGGGAATACTACAACTGTGCAGTTTCTCTAAGCCCTTAAAAGCTCTAGTGAGTTAACTTTTACACTCACATAAGTCGCAGAATGTCAATCCTTTTGATTTACTAATCAAACTGTTCATCTCAAAATTTTACAAATATAGTAGATGCTTTTATAACACAGCAACGCTTTACAACAGCGGTGATCAAGTTTTATAAGTACGAATTTGCTTATTAACAGGATTTCTGCTATGCTGACGACTCACAAAGCTGGTCAATTTTTGAAACGGTGAATCTGTGTGTCACTGTGCAGGTTTATGCTCCGGAATCCTATCGTTCGCGACAAATGATGGTAAATTTCTTCCCCACCCTTGGCTCATCAAGCTTGCCATAACAGTTTACAATTGAGGCCCTCAGCCCTATCTTAAGCTGTAGAGGAGGCTAAAAAATGCTTTTTTGTCTTTACCTATCACTTACCTTAGTTCCATCGAAAAAACCTGCGACAGTATCGTGAAGTATGAATTGACTTATGTTGGACAGGTCTGTATTTTCTTTACCCATGTTATTTGAAGTTTGACAGAAGGTTGAGGTGTAAGTTGCTTTCGTGGTGGTAGGTGGATGATTGTCAGTCCTCTGCTTGAGAAATGTCGTGGTATTTTGTGTCGATGCAGTTCACTCCACGGTGGTAATTAGTGCAACTAACACTGCATTCAACGTGCACACCGGACCAGCGCCTGTGATTGCCACTACATCGGTTTCGCAAAGTACGCCCTTCTGGACTCACTTCGACTGAAAGTCCGAGCGGCACTTACTTGCCCCAAATTTCAGCTGATTATGCATTTCTTTAAAGTCCTCGTCTAAGCACCATTTTGCTTACGCAAGTGTCGTCTTAATGTTGAGTAGTGAAGTTTAAAAATGATTTAGGCCATTTTGACATATTTTAAGAGCTACTGATTGCATTCAACCCCCAAAATACACATCAGTGGTGTAACTGTTCGATACACCAAATGTGAAGATTTTTTGGTGCTGAGTATGGAAGGGGTAAACTAAAGCTCTGGTGATGCTGCTTGGGTTGGTTGATTTACCCTATCCTTCTCCTTAGACGCACAAATCGAGAAGCCGCAACTAAATGTTGTCTGACTAGTCAACCTAGCCATAATAATGCGTTTGCACCGCCTCTACAAACATTTTTTAAAACGGCAAGCATTTTGACTTGGAGATAATACCACGATTTAGATATCAATGCATTCTGCATGTCGTTGTCACCTTCAATACTAGTAAACCCCTTCATTAAAGGTCAAACGGTTTTCACATTTGGTGCAATCTCAAATCGGGCATTTTCAAGGCATTCACTATCATTTGGTAGTTCATGTAGTGCTAAAAACGCATTTTTATACGCTCTTGATTGGAGGTTTAGGCAAAGCCTTGATAATGCTAACTGTGAGCTCTTCCTTACCTTGTCCTATTACAGGTTATTCTGCAAGCGATGTTCCCTTACATTTTACGCGATTTACCAGTCATTTGTTGTGAAGAATGTACAGGAGCGGATTCAAGAAAGTTTGAATTGCAGGCCATCCAACAACTGTCGGTTATGGTGAAGCAACTCATATGCACAACTGAGTGGATGACGAGGTTAGTTAGACGGAAAAGAAACTAGATTAGAAAATATCTGATTTTCCACACTCTATACTCTATTCTCTTCAAAGACGATCAGACGACACAAAGTCGGTGGTATCCTCTACTACCAGTAGCAGCTCTGTACCAGGAGGACCACGCGGACTGGGAGGAGCCTCGGTTAAGCGTCTCGCCTCAGCAGATCAGCCCGCAAAGATGCCGGAGTGGGCTTCTGCCATCTCAGGGAACTATTCGAACCGCCGCCATCACCAACACCATTCACAGATGCAGTATCGTTTGCAACGAAACTTTACGCGCTCTGGATCACCGTCCAGTGGTGCCATTGGAAGTGGAGGACGTCGTCCGCCCTCAGTTGAGCCTCCTGGAAAGCGATCGATGCGCCGCCAGCGTCACAGCGGAGACTCCTTTGGTGGAGCCTCAGGAGCTTTGAAGCGTAGTGCCTCAGCTGTGATGAGTGTCAGTGGAGGTGGTGGCGGTAGTAGCAGCAGTGGAGGAGGTGGCGGTGGTGGTGATAGTGGACATCACATTGGTACCCCTTCAGGCTGGCGTAAGTCGAGCATCGAACCGAGGGAGGCGATTCTTCAGATTGCGTCGGAGTTCTTGACTGTCGCCCACCGACGCCTTGGAGAGTTAGGGGAGCGGCAAAAGTCTTCGGAGTTGCTGGATGGAAAGGCTTTCATGGTGCATCACTAAATAAATTGCATAGAAATTTGTCTTCTGAAGTGCAGAAACTTGGCATAGTTCTTTGTTTAATTATTTTTAATGTTTGTTAATGTTCGCATAGAGAGGTTAATTCTCTATAGTGCTGTTGGCTTTGCACTTAAGGAAATACTTTTTATTTAAGCGCCTTTCGGAATTGGCGCAGTCGATCGTGAAGCAGTTTCCTCACAATGTAAATCTGTTGAAAAGCCAACCGCTTCAACGATTCTTCCTGGAAGTCTTACCACTTGCTGACTGGAGTCATGAGTCTCTTCGTTCATGCAAGGCTCTCGAGACTCTTGTCGGTCGATTGAACAGAACGCTTCCAAAGATGCTGGAGACAGCCTCAGTTCGTGTAGGTCCATTTCAACGAAATCGATGTACTGCAAATAAAGAGTAGGTAATTCAGGATTGAATAGCAGGCAGCTTTATGCTAATGTAAAAACCTTCTCAGTAGCGGTACATGTTGGAAACGATTGGCAGTGAATGATTGTTTAAATGCATATGCAGATGTACAAAAACTTCTATTTTGGTGCTTTATTTCTAGCTTCATTTTTTAGATTTCTGGCATTGCTATAAAGCACCACTCCCCCATATTATTTGCTTCTCTTTACTATTTGTAGAGACAAATCAGTTGGGAGCATTTTACAAACTTGATAAGAGCACTTTATCTCACCATTCAGAGGAACAGAGCAGTTGCTCACTTAAAAGAAATAAAGGTATGTTGATGTGTAGTTATTAAGAGCATGCATCCATAGATAGTCATATCGACTAGAACAATAATCAGGCCTTTGCAGTAGCAAAAAAGGTCGTTTTTATGGTCACATGAATTTGAATGCTGTATCTCTGCGGGTTATTTGCAAGACACGCCTTATTTTTGAAGGGTATAAACGAATTTTTTGCCTTCTAAGCTTGCATGACTGATTAAAAATGGAACATGCTTTGATTCAGCCAACAGCCATCGTAATTGATTCCCCTATTCCATTTATAAGCTGTTCAACGACTACTTGAAGCGAAGTCTAGTCGTTGGACCGAATGCCTGGTGGTCGACTGAACGTTTGTTTACGACCCCGCCTCAGGCTACCATCACGATGGTGACGGCACAACATCTGGGACGCAGAGCCACTACAACTGCTGGTGGAGAGCGGTCTGTGACCTCAACACCAGGGGTCACCTTCCACCCAGAGTTGATTACTTCTACCACGGAGAGACGTACGCCCCCAAGGTGAGTGGCATTTTTATCGACCATCAAGGAACAATCTATAAGACATGAATTTTGGGGATAGACAACTGTCAATCCAACACTTATTTATTGAATGTTACTTCCCCATACAATTGGATCTTAAAACAGCGAATTCATTAATAGCCTACTAGCATTATAAACCAGCTTTTCCTGCCCGGCAAGTTAACAATGTGGCATGGGGTGGAAAAGTTTAACACCGATCAAGCCACGGTGCTGTTTTCTTTCTAAGGGTTCCATTGAGTCCCACATCAACGGGCAGTACCATGACCTCGTCACTGGCTAAGGGCGCAGCCGCCTCTCCTTCCTCCGCCGAACGGGTTGCCCCGACAACGACGACAGGAGGAGGGACTGAAACCAGCTGCCTCCCTGCCGGTTTTGCGGCCGAGGCTACCCGTTTCATTGCTCTCATGCTCAGTTGCCTTGAGGTGAGCCAGTTCCACAGCATTGTCCAGCATTACTTCCTTGACGGGGCCTTGAAGAGAACCAAGTAAAATCCATAGAATGGAGTGATTCGCCGTCTTCTGAACAAGTTTTTATTTTATTAATTTAAAATAGTTAGAAGCAAAGAGACTGCCGCAAAGTGGAAGCTTTATTTTAGTGCATGAGTTATTTATACAATTCAAAATGTAGTAAAATTAACGTTCGAAAGGGCCTGCACTCTAGTAGGCTTTCTTCCTTCCCTCAGAGTGATTTTTACCACAATGAATGTTGATCGTTGTTGGCAGGTTGAGTGATTGGGAGGAGATGGTGAGACAACAAATTCCGACAGCTGAAACTAATAAACACTCTTAAGGCTAAAACGTTTAGCCATAAGACAGTAATTCTTTGCGAAGGGAAACAGAAAAGGACGTGAGGATGGTGTTGAACAATGTACCATTTTGAGGCACGGCAATAAAGGTGTGATGTTGGAAACAGTTTAAGTTAGTAGTTGGGGTAGTGGAAAGGTTTGCTTCAACCACGAAATGTGTTTTAGACAAGGCCGATTAAAAGCTTTTTGATTGTCGAATAAATCCCGACGAGTTTAGAGCCTTAGAGATTATTTTTTATGTAGCTTTGCGTTTATTTCCTATCCCGGAGCCTGTTTTTATTGTTTTTGCAAGCCATGTTGGCAGTGATGCCCAAAAACAATGTCTCTTGCTTGAAGGTTTTGGATGAATGGAACTGGAGTTTTCCACCGTGTTAATGTCACTGCGTGGAACGGAAAAGAAGGTGCACACACCACCGCTGCGGCTTTAAATCAATCTTAAACAAGACTGCATGTTAAGCGTTTGAACAACGGTTCTAGGAACCACCACAAGGTTTTGACGAGATGAGAACACGCATAATTTGCATCTGCTATTTATTGAACTATCTACATCATTCAAGTGGAGATCCAAACACTAAAGGAAGGCTTTTTCTCAAAGCTCCAAGCATGTGCAAAAAAATGCCTGTTGCCGCCAATTGTTAACCCAACACTCTCCATTACCACGTGTAGCATGTTACTTCCCACTCCAATGGTCTCACGGCCATTTCGTACTCCTAATTAGTATAAAAGTACTCTAAAATGTGTCATATTTTAGTCGAAATTTTTAGTACACATGACCGTATCCTTACTAAAAGGATAAACTTTTGACCAAATTCCTCCACAACATCATTAAATCGACTGGGTTTGAAAACATTTTCGGTGCATTCTGGAGACAATTCTTTTGAAAGGCGTATGAGACATGCGGCTAATGCTCCTGTACTCGGTAATAACTAACCTTTGTGGGTCTGTTCAGAAAAACTTCATGGAGCGATTTACTTCCTTGTGAATGTCGGCGGCGTAGCCCAATCTACATCTTCGGATCGTCCATTCTTGTTGTAAAAAGACCAATGGCCTAGAAACGCCTCAATACTTTACTGAAGCACGGCCTTGGCATAGTGTTAAGGTGTGCTTCTACTCTGGTTGGTAGCAATTCTCCTCTGAGCAAAGGTCTGTTAATGTGCATAACGCTTAAGATTCAGGCTCCTGTTGACAAAGAGGACAGAGAGGGATTGGATCGTGTGCAAATAACCAAACAGATATTCTCCTTTTTAGTCTTCATACCGTCTCAAAGACCTTTGTGAGAGAGCGAATTTCGAATTTTGTCGGTGTCCAACGATATTCGAGGGTGGCACTGAAAATCTCTCCAACTATTTGGCCTACTTGATCGTTCCATTATTGTTTCAGTGCAGCACTGGTCGTGGAGGTGAGCAGCTGTTACAATTGGGATATTCGATGCCGACCTACAGACATGAGTTTCAATCTGTCTATTTTCAAGTTCTTTGTCTTTATGAAGATGGGCTTTGTTGCAGTGCAGGTTAAATTCCATTTAAATGTAATTCAGCTTTATGTAGTTAAAGTGAGGGGAAGGTGAGAGTGAGTTCACCGCTTTTCAAGATACTACCATGTACTATAAAATATATTAGTCTCCTAAGCAACTCACTCCTTTTCGTGAATGCTTTAAACTCGAGTGAAGCAAGCATCAACGACATATGCAGTGTTTGGCTATACGAATGCGTCAATAAATGCAGAACGAGAATTGCCTCAAGAAAGCGAGGAAAACCAATGAAAGCACGATCTATGAAATGCACAAAATGCATGGGGTTGTGTGAGCAATTTTATGGCAAACGTGGTGCAGACGTGAGGGAGGAGGAGGAGGAGCAATGTTGACAGGACTCCGACGCCTGGTTGGCTGATGTGTCGACTCGTGCCACGTGAGTGGGCGGACGGTACGACGCATTTGAGCTCGGAGCGATTAGCATCACTGGGTCTGACTCCCCATTTCGGATTGGTTGCTCGGCTGTGTTACCTTCAGCCCTAACAAGGTGCCTTGAACACCATTTTTATCGAGTAGCATAAAATTTGCCTCATTAATCCCGTGACCCCTTGAGTCAGTCACAGTTACCATACCTTATTTTGACCCCATTGGGTTAGGTATGCCTGAGTCGCCAAAGTAGCTTCTACTTTTAACCACTTTAAATGAAGACTGAGTGGTATTTTCACGAAGTAGCTACCGAGTAAGCTGATTAAGCTTAGGCATAAAATGAACGTCTTTTTGTAACGTGGTACAGAGGACCTTTCGTACTGCGCTCCTGTAATTAATTCATAAGCTGTTTGTCACTCAGTCGAAGCGAATCTGACAGAAACGTGTTCAATACAGATCCAAGTTAAGGTCAAAGGCGATGCTTCACACTGTCACTAGAGCTCATCATTTGAACGCATAAATTACGCTCTCTGGGTTGTGGTGAAAATTTGGGTCAGCAGTGCCTTCACCCATGCTGGTATGTAATTTTCTGGTGCTTGGGCAGTCAGTCAGTGGTTGGACATAAAATGCTTACCCTTTTAAAAACCAAAGTGTTTTGAAAGCGTCGCCAAAGCAGTCCAAAAAAACTACCGATTGCATTTGACCACACTCAAGAATAACTTTGCAAACCATTTGGAAATTAAATATTTTTATAATTTAATCCCCTCTGACTAAACCAACAACCCATATTGAGCTGGTAACGCAGTCAAGATAAAGCCATAAATTAAATTTTAAGTCTTCTGAACCCGAAGCCCATTTTAAATGCAAACCAAGAAAAATTAAGCCTTACTACCAAGCTCTGTTCTTGAAGTCGTTATTTTAAATTTCCAAAACCTCATTGACGAAACTTTGTCACAAACTATTATTTACATTTCAACCCACATTTTTATCGCCTCCCCACCACCAAAGTTAGTAGGCGCAATGACAATTTGACCCTTTCTATCCATAGATTATCCAAGCCTCTCCAAGGAGAACGTTTACTATGCTCTGGAAGTATGCCTCTCGGGTCTATTCGTTGGCTCTGAGAAATGCTCCTCAGAGGGCGGAGTGACTTCAACTGGTACGGAGGTCGGAGGCGCAGGCTCAAGCCGACCCTCTGGCGTTGCCTTTGACCACGTGGCATTTGAGGGACCTAAAAAGCTTGGCATCCACTCTTCCTTTATAATGGCCAATTCCAAATCAAACCAGCCTATGGGTCCCGTGGGAGAAGGCTGCGGAGTCGGTAGTGGCGGAGGCGGTGGTGGCATAAAAACGTCTTTGGGTCAAAGCATGTCCGGTACGGTGGGAGTGACGGGTCTTCTACAGCTCCCAAATCTTCTCGGGGGGCCGCCGGTTACCGGCTCCACCTGGGAGTTGATAGGACCATCAGGACTTGCCTGCGATCTTGGAGGGGGTCGAATGCATGGTTGCATAGTGAACTTGATTGGCCCCACGCTGCACAGCATGAAGCATCCAAAGATGGAGGAGATATCAGGTGCCTCTGCGGTCGGGGCATTGCACCCTGGCATAAATACTGGTTTCTCAAGCAATTCAGTCGGAGCTGGTCATGCTAACTCCTCCATACTGTCAAACCATGAAAAGAATGTGCAATCGCAAATCGATATTGTGCACAGGTAAGCTTCATACAATAGCAATATCATTATGTAAGCATTAGGTATTCCTCCATTCGTATGAATGTTTAATGAAGTTAGTAAATGGCAAAAAAATGCATTTGCAATATCGTTTGAAATCGTACCAATTTAGCGTCTACGACTATTGGAAAAGCGTGTTCGCTACCAATTCTAATTATACTTAAATTCATTCAATTCTCATAGCTCATCCGTCATAATGGAAAATAAAAACACTACATTAACGAGGAAATTATGCAAAAAGTTGACATGAGCGCTTTCCTATTTTGAGAGTGAAAGGTCTACCGACAAACCCCTACTAAAAGGGCCTGGAGACATGAGCTTTGAAGGGACATTTGAATTTATTGCCAAGTCATTTGTCAATTCATCAACGACACGTTTCAACTGATGAAGATGTCACATGCCACATGTCACATGGTTCTGGCTATCAATAACGCTTACCGTATGAAACCACCCTAGGTTGTTCATATATAATTTTTTCCGTTAATTAAACCAACTGCTTAACATACTAAACTCAAGCTGTAAATTCTAATTAACATTCCGGAGAAGTTGAACAAACTTAACTAAGACAATTTGATTTATGGTGCTGCTTTCAAAAACTTCCTCCTGTTAGTCAAACTGAGGCAGTCTTCAAAGCCTTTCAGTATTTTACCTTCAATGTCTTTGCTGAGCAATAAAAATCGGTACTAAATTCCTTCTTGCCCTATGAGATAGCTATCACTTTCTCTGGCTCTCTCTCATTCCGCAAATCAGAGTCGACAGACGAGGAAAAAGGGTATGGAACAGTATGCAAGTCGCCGCCCACCCCACCGGTTCACTCTTCTGAGCCAATCAGCTTCATTGCCTCGATAGTTTCTGTTTTGAGGTTTTTTGGGGAGTGGAAATAAACACGAGATGCACTTTCGCACGTCCATTTGCCATCGTGGGGACGAGGGAGGGGAGTAGGAGGAGGGAGAGGAGGAGGTCGGAGCTGAGAAATGAGAGAGTTACCAAAGCGAACGAAAAGCCTTTGTCTAACGAGCTAATAATGGTGCTGGCGTTTCCGATCCATATGGCATCGCCTTCTTACGTGCTTAAATTTTGAAGGTAAAAATACGCCCAGCTGGAACGTGTTGAAACCAAATCATTTATGAAGGGCCTTACAATAAAGTGCATTTCCTCTGAAACGTTCTATTTGCGCTTGGCAACGAATAATTTCAAATTTTGTAGCTTCTGTGACATTTAAGTCAGCATTATTGGATTGAAACTGTCGTTTTCAGATGGCTTTACTAGCACGATTAAGTACGGTTGAGTAGTTGATATTGCTGTAATTTCGAATTAAAACGCGAAATTTTGAAGGGCAAAAAGTGTGGAGAACGCGAATGAAGTGAAAAAAAGGATGAAAATGGGGTAGGTACTGGTGTCTGGTATGTGGGACACGTGAGTTTTCCATGCTCCAGATTTACCTGCTTCCCACCTTGGCCTTCACCTGTACTGTCGCCCCACCACTGACGTAGCCGTCGCCGACTTTATTCCTTTCAACCAATGCCGTCTCGCCTCTCAGCGGAGAAAAGGCGAGAGAGGGAATGTGAGTTGGCTTTTGCTGATCAATAACTCTGCCCACCGTTACAAAGAAGGAACAGCCACTTCGTATTCCTTCTCACCACCATACGAATGCAGATTTCTGCCTTCAAACTTACTGATCTCACGAATGGCCAGATTTCGTTTGATGGCCTTTAACCAATGAATAAGTTTTCCTCAACGAAAAGGCCAGATTTAGATAATATCTTCTCTTCATGGTTGCACCATGAACAGAACCGTTTGCCCAGGGTATTGTTACTGAGAGTATCACTTCCATTTCCAAGTATTTATGTGAAAATGTTGGACCTGATAGGGTTCACTTAATTCCTCAAAGACAGCACCAAAAGTAGTGCAGCATTAAGGACGTCTTTTGTGCAATTTTATTCCGAATTTGGTGGCATTAAGGACCTGACTTCAGCAGACAATATTTGGTGAGAGTTTCCCGGGTGCTCGTACACTTTGTCACGGAGCTGTGTCAGTACCGTAAATTTGGAAAAAAAGCGCTCCCTAAAAGCAGGACTTTCAAGTAAATTCATGTCATTGATCTTGGACTGATCCTTTTTTGAAATGAGTACCCCACGATTGGGCCGAACGCTGCCTACTGCACAAGTGACTTGTCGTTGGTGAACAGGAGCCTTTTACCAACTTGTATTCCGGAAAGCTTAAGTGCATTCTCAATGTTAAAAAAATATAAACTGTTGTTTGGAAATGAACTCAAATGTCATAAGAGACCTTTAACAGAAGTTTACATGTTTAATGCTTGACAAGTGGAAATATATCCCGTCTATTGGGTTTGCTGGTATGCAAAGCTGATCAAATGTGGGAATGTCCATCATCTTAATGTGTAACAAAGGTGAACAGTCTTCTTTGTTGCTTCTTCTTCTTCTTCTTCTTGGCTTCAGTGCCAAAAACTGTGGCTGTCTGATGTGTTCACCTGAGCTTCCTCATTTCAAAAATCCATCACACTGGGCTAGGAGTCGGCGTTACTACCTTGATGCGCAAATATTTGCCTATTAAAAATGCATAAGCTGTAAGAGCGCCTATGAATTTAGTGTTTGTCGAAAGTGGCCAACCGGTTAAAATTAGTTATTTCAGAGGTGGAATTTACTCAGTACTACTCAAATTTATGGTAATATCAAATCGAATTTCATCATGGAACCTTTTCCTGAGTTCGTAGATTTAATTCTGATTGAATGTATTCACCCTTACCAACAACTTCTGATTCCGTCCGAAACTGCTTACAGCTAGCAATTTGGTCATACGGAGAAAGCTATGAAACTGCTGCTTCAATGGCTGCCCGATCAATTTCAACTTATTTCTTTAGACTTGCCTTTTTGGGGCTCAAGCTCATCCTGATTGTCTATCCACGTCACACACTGGCCAAGTCACGCCACATAATCGCCAGTCTGGCCAAGCTCGCCTTCTACCGGTGCTGCGGGGTACAGCTGTGGAAGTTCCTTGACTTTGTGGTCACCTATAGGCCGAGCATTTTCATGCATATGGCACCATTCTTCCGGTTCCAGGTATTCGCAATTACTTTAGGCTCAAAATCTACCTATTCTTGTCGAAAGTCCTTTTGAAACAACTTAGTCGCACGCCTTTTGAGCAATCTTCAGTTTACCAACAAGATGACATTAGGCATAATCTGGAGGCCATTTTAAAGTATTTAAACCTCTTATTCATTGACGAAACGTTGAAATTTGCATCTTCTCAAAGTGCCATGGAATTTAATCCAGGTTTTGAATTTCCAATGCGAAACTCAAGGAGAGCAAGCATTTCAACAGATTATTGGCCAGAAATTGATCGGACTTCATTTACCACCACAACAGACGATTGTTACCCTCTTGAAGGAACTTCTACTTGATCTTCAAATCCTTAGGGAAGAAAAACAGGTAAAATTTTAGCATTCTTATAAGCCATTCAATTTTCAACCGTTTTTTGGTACTCTTTATGAGCAATCTTCTTTTGATAGATGCTCAACTTAATGCGACAGAAGCATCAGCTCTTTCTGAGTCCGCGTCAGATGCACGACAGCTCAGTGCTTTCGCCGTCAGCTCCCAGTGATTCTGCCAACTCAGTAGCTAGTACACCCCTTCCAGGCATTCTTCGGCATCCCTCAGAGAAGCATTTTTGTGAGCTTTTATTGTGCTTCCCTACTACGATAGCCGTGACCTTGATTCGCTTTAATTTACGAGCAAAGTAGTATCAAAGCCCCCACGGTCCCAAAAGTAGTCCATAAGTATTCATTTATAATGGAATTATTATCGCTTGTGTGCATAGGATGTGAGCGCATAAAGTGGAAAAGAATCAAATTTATGGTGTCTTTTTACTCTTTGCCTAAGTTGTTATGGTTTTATAACATATATAGGTATTTTGGAGGGTGGTCAGGTGCGTCCGTTTTCTCAGATTGAATTCCGGCAGTCACTTCTGCGTCGAACCTCCGGAAAACGTATCACTGCACATGACGGCAGTCGATTCCTGAGCCATCACCGAACTCTTTCACAACGGAAACCTATCCTCACTGGTGAGGTCACCGCGATCTTGTATGATTGTCAACTGTATATACTACTCATCAATTTGAGTAACATTCATTTGGTGATTTTCAATTGCATCTAGCGTCAGTTGAAAGTTTGCCAAGGCAAAGCGGTCCCCCATGCGGTCTTGATAAACGTCATAGAAGGTAGTTCAGCACTGTTATTTTCCTACAAACACAAAGTCATTAGTTGCATAATCCAATCGTGTTCGTGGATATCTTAGCAATGAAAAGACCAAGGGCGAATTGAGGCGCGCAATTACGACTGCAGAAGGCGGGGAGAGAAGATTTGGCCGCTATCTTTCCGGCCTCACCAATACCGCCTTGTCACCAAATGGCAACAACACCGTAGACGTCAAAGATATTACAGTAATGGACGAGCTCAATGCCCCTGCCAACCCCTTAATTGCAGCTGCCGTAGCAACTTCTCTCTACGGATCGGGTGTGTCTCTCTCTCCTCAACTTTAGCTGTTGCACTATTTTGACCTTTTACCAAGAAAAACAGGTCTTATCGTGAATACACTAGTTTAAAATTAAGTTGGACTTATTTTCACCTTTGGTTGTTACTGGTCCACTTTTGGACTTATCTCTACCTACCGGTTTATTTCAATCAAACTGTACAACTTTCCGAACAGTGATTTGGAGGCTTATCGTAAACATTACCACATATGATGCCTCTAAGGCTTTTGCTGTCCCTACTGAACGCATTAACCCGCTTGGTGAATTTTGGGAGGCATGTTCTTGGCATTTGTACATGTACAAAATAGTTGAAAACCACTGCTAAAACTTTCCTTGAAGTATTTGCATTTATGGTGTGGGGTGTTGCATCATTGCTGATGTGCCGGTGTATTCTGCAAAAAAGTGTTCGAAGTTTCGCAATAAAGTGGTCTTTTGACCTTTATGTGGATGAAAAATGTCCCATATTGTACAGTCGGACTTAAACCAGTATTCCATCACCATCGTTTGAGTGTTATGTTATGTTTCTCACATATTTAATTCATTTCAAATTAGAACTAATAACGACTCCATTAAAGGAGAGTTTGCCAGGCCTTTGAGTTCCATGATGAAACTCAGTGGCAAGGCAATTTGCGTCGAAATTTATTCAACTCTATTACTTTTTCCTAGCTTAATACCTTTACTAATAAGGTAGGCGGAAAAACTGAGGAATGTTTCGCATTTATGAATTTACATTAACTTCCGTTTCTGTAAACGTTTCGATCTTTCTCAGCGATGCAGATCATGCTCACGGCTCCCTTCCCCCTGATCGTCGCCTACGTCAAACCCCTAAAATTCGCCTCCGGTAATTGACAAACATTAAGGTTTAATGTAGTTGTGCTCCGTTGAGAAGTATTTGCGTAAGTTGCGCTGATTAAAAACCACACTAGTGTCGTTAATTTGTGCTATACTGACAAAGGAATGCCCATTGATAGTTTTTTTGGCTAACTAGAGTGGATCGGCTAAAGAATATCTGAAGAGAACATCAAATCTGACGAAGTCACGACCATTGAAAACCCAATCCCTCCCTTAGGAACACTCAACACTATAGCGACTCGCAATATTAAGAACCGACTATTTTTACTTCAACAGCAAATTTTCATCCATTTTCTATGGCAGAAAACATTCTAAATGTGGTATCACTTGAATAAAAAACATGCATATGTATATTTCAGCAAAAGTTTTATTCACTTTAAAAATACTCTTTTCGCATTGCAGCTGCACCCTACACCCATGTGCGAGAAAAGGCGCGAGAGGAGCTGCCCGATTTGATTGGGGTGACAGATCCCTCGGAGCCCTTTAAGCCGAGCCGACCGCAGCTGAGGTCGAGCAAGCTCACAGACAACATTCCATTGGTTGATCTTCACACCTCTCCATCTACCTCGTTCCCACCTATCACCCCACTATCTCCACCACAGTTTCAGGATCCCATAGTTGTATCGACATTCGACTCGCAGCCAACTGCTGTCTCTCAGAGGCCACGGAGCCATGCGGACACTCTCACCAAGATTCGCTACGTTTAAGTGCTCCTTGTCCTCCATCCATCTTAACAACCAAATTCTTCCATTTCACCTCTGTCTATTTATTTCTCCTCTTGATCTCCATTTCTTCCAGTTACTTGACACGAGTAGATTCATTTAGCGTAAAATCGACAGATTTATTGATCGAAAACATCAGGAATTGGGTCTCCTCTTACTTCTTTCCTTTTCCAACCCACATGAAGAGGTGTATTGAAGGAGGAATGTGGTGTTTTTACAAACGCATCTCAACAGTCCCAACGAAGCGATAGACTAAGGTCATTTTCGAGGAATCCGCGGAAGCTTTATACTGATATAAACGACGAGTTGAGATTACAAATACAAGTGCTTATAAAAGATGGAAATAAGGCTGGAATATGCCTCCTATTTCACTTCAATGATTGGTAAGAAGTGCTGGAGTTTATTGGCGACTCAATGAGCGCACAGACTTGAATGCTAGTTGTATCGAACCTTAGCCTGTACTCACACTACCATTCAGTTCATAGGTAAGAATTGTTGGTGAGTTTCCCAACGTTTCCTCAAGCTAATTGGCGTTTGGCTCTGCCAAGAAGCCTACAACACTGATTGCTTTTCACTTCGCGGTAACTTCAATCCAAATTAGAAAGTGATTGCGTGAGAAAGTGAACAATATTACACATTCCTCCTTGGCATTGGTAGGGAGGAATCTCTTCAGCCATTCCCTCTGTTGAAAAGGTAGGCCTGCCTGTAGACAAGGGTTCAGAGCATCCATAATTCGATTTGCAGTTGCTTTTTGCTCCAACAGGTTTCCTTCG